>JAVXUP010004015.1:0-45008 GCA_033070095.1 Escallonia herrerae | reverse complement strand
TTATCTACAACATTACGCTAAAAATTGTGAGATGTGAATCTGATGAGAGAAAATGGGAAGTAGCAGAATAGGTAGTTTTAAGTTTGGTGGCAACAGTTAACAAAGTAGAAAAAAAGGGTAGGTTAGGGAGAGGGAATGTACATCTAACATAGACATGGTGAACTGAAGATTAAATGGTTAGTCTCCTACCATGGGGCCCAAGGAAAATTCAAAGTCTCAGACCCAATAGTTTAAGGAGGAATTTGGAGACACCCATTTCTTCTCTGGTCTTACCAGAACCAATTTTGGTGCCTGGATAGTCATCCTTTTGTTTGTATCATAAACTCATCATCATTAGTATAATAGTCATCACCACACATTTCTTTCTTGTGGAGGCTTCTCATTCCACAGCATGGTCACAGAGGTAACCGAAAGTTGTTCATACTTGTTCATGGTTTTTGTCTTCTGTATGAATTATGATTGACATGTTGATGTACTGGTGCTATGACCTATGAGGAACTGTGACTTGGAATCTGAAGCTATCTGTTTCTGGTTTTGCTCAGTTTATGGAGCTCCAAGAAGTTTTGCTCAGTGTCAAATAATATCAGTTTTCACTTGTTTGTGTCAAAAGTTTGCTTGGTTGTAGTTACCTAGAACCTAACTACAGTAATAAAAGTTGAGGCTTATTGGTGATTCTTGCCTCAACTTTTCCAGAAAAAAATTTCTGCTTGCTCATGGGTTCTCCTTGATTCAGCGTATAATTTATGTTTAAGCAAAATCTCATTAAAGAAACCATAGTTTTGAAGTTCTGATTTTAAGAGATTCAATCAGAGCCAACTGAGCTGGTGAACAGTGTTCAAAGCATTCCAATTTCCTAGAAATGCTCCCTTTTATATGGATACTTAATAACTTAGATTTACTGAGTCCCAAAAATCCGTTTATATATACATGATAGAAGTACCCAATATGTCGAGAGAGTTACTTCCTTTAGATTTTGGAACACCTCCTGCATCTAGAATCAATGACGTAGAGCCTATGTTACACTCGGTAGAATCAGAGTGTCGGACTCGTTTAATTTTGAAAATGGGACAGCATCATATTTGTTATTGCCTTTTAGTTATTTCGAAGGTAAAAGGTGTTTCGTATGGTGCATTTGTTTGTAGTTGACAACTTGTCTCCTCTCAAATTAATAACTAATTAAACAAAAAACTGTATATAGTATTAATAATGTCATATCCTATGAAATGTCTCGGACACATATCCCATAACCATGTCCAAATGTCAAGTGTCCGACACGGGTACTTCACACAAACCAAAGAGTCCATGTAACATATTATGACCTATTATGACCCACTTTAAAGAGCTACTCTTTTAGTAACTCTTATGATTATTACAGAGTAGCTCTTAGCAAACTACTTTATGTTTATATTGTATTGAGTACAGTAAGTTACTTATGTACAGTGTCGACTGTAGGGAACAATCTCCCGCTTCCTAACAAAATGGGAAAACACACACATGCTCCCACTCACACAGATTATGGTCGACCAACTAATTTCTTCAATTAAGCATTCCATATTAAATTCTAAAGTAAGCCCTCACCCTTGAAAGTAAACCCTGTATTTCATGCTTTTTTCCACTTCAACTTATTGCAAATTCCTAGAACAGTACTTAAATGTGTAAAAATTGACTGTTCTCATCATTTTGGCCCTATTTTAGCAGTCAAACAATACTTATTTGCTCTGCAATTGCAATTTGAGTTAAATCCAATGCTAAGATATTTTTATTCAATCCTGGACACTCGAAAACAATCATTGGGGACAAATTATGTAAAATTTCTCTATGATGCGTACGAAAGTAATAGCTGTGATTGCTTAGTGATTAAGAGAATTGAAGGCACAAAAGCATTTGAAGGAAGGAGTATTGAACCCATGCATTGTAGTATCTATCAAGAGATATGTTCATAAGCTTACCCAAAGTTTAAAAAACTTGCTTTCTATACTGTAACTCATATTAGGAGCAGCCTTCTTGGAAGTACCTAATAAAATCAAACAGAAATAGAACAAAATTAGAAATAATTAAAATATAGAAATAGTTTAATAGAGCAATCCAGAAATTGTGCAACAAAAAAAGTAAATGCAAAGAGGATGAGACCTTTAAGAAGTTAAGACTTCCTTATACACGACATTCCTTGTGTACATGTGTCTATCTTTGTCTTGAGAAGCTGATTTCAGCAGTATCTTTGTTGTAGACATTGAAGTCCCACGAGACAATGCAACATACAATTGGCCATGAGAAAAGACAGGTTGAGGTAAATAAACTCCAACATGTGGTATAGTTTGCCCTTGAGCTTTGTTTATTGTCATAGCAAAACAACTTCGTACAGGAAATTGTGTACGCTTAAATATAAAGGGGCTAAAACCATCCTCCGGTGGGAGAAGTGGAATTCTAGGGAGTAAGACAGGTTTCCAGCAAACTGTCCCAATGTTATTTCTGCATGAATAACATTAGGTATGAAGCCTCTACAGACCATTCTAGTTCCATTGCAGAGTCCTTCCAAGGGGTCTAAGTTTCTTAACAACATAATTGGGGATTAACCTTAAGGTCCAACTTGTGCGGAGGAAAACCATTTGGTGTCAATGAGTTCAAAAACTCCTCTGGATAGTAATTGTAAGTATCATCAACTGCCACATCATAGCTTCGATATGTCCATACCTCTCTAGGAAAAATTGATATAATCTTCTTGTTGAGCACATCTACTGTTTCATTTGTTGTTGCAAGAATTGCACGGTTAGTGATGTATTCGGCATGACCACAATTCTTTTCAATTGATGGGAAGATAGTATTAATCAAACAATTCTCGGCATCACTTTTGTTGGCATATGTCACAAGCATTTCGTTCGGAATCTTGATCAAATTTTCCTCTATGCATGGTTCATCGCCATTCCCGACCCGTAAAAGGAAGTCACTAAATGTTGCATCTGATGAAGCCCTCATATTTCTGTTCAATTTCAGCTTCTCCATTTCAAGCCAAAAGGTGCGACTTCACTAAACTTGCGTTCACATTTTCAGCTCTTGTACTCCTTGGAACGATGGAAGAACTTGATGGAAATCGCCACCAAAAACAAATATTTTACCTCCAAATAGTTTGTCATTACCTATAATATCTCTCAAACTTCTGTCCACTGCTTCGATAGACCATCTTTTTGCCATTGGTGCCTCATCCCATATGATTAGAGTAGCTCTTCTTAGCAATTCTGCCCTGCCACTTTGTTTAGGTATGCTACACACAGCTGTTTCGTTGCCATCAATTGGAATTTTAAATGCAGAATGTGTTGTTTGACCACCGGGCATAAGTGAAGCAGCTACACCGGATGTTGCTGTTGCAATTGCAATTAGCTTTCTTGATCTAACTGTAGCAAGTAGAGCTTGATACAAGTAGGTTTTACCAGTCCCCCCGGACCATCAATGAAAAATGCACCACTTCCGTTCAAATTTACCCGATCCATTATGATGTCATAAGCAACCTGCTGTTCTGGGTTCAAAGATGAAGCGGCTAGAAGATCCTCTGGTGGAGTTATAACAGCTAGTTGATCAAGTACTTCACGCTTTTCCATGTTAATTGCATCTGAAAAAGTTGATTCCATAGTCGGTAAATCATACTCTGCTATGCTTCTTCCCATGCTTTCCAAGAAGAAGTCGACCCCTTGCAAAGTTTTGCATTCTCGCATTTTATCAGTCATCGGTGACATCTTCAAAAAATCTTCTGACAGTGAACTGAAATGAATGTCCCATAGATTCCTAACATCATTAGGCTCACAATATACTAAGATGATCGCAAAAAGCATCGCAAAGCCTTCGGCATTTGAAAGTGAGCAGCTTCGTGTAAACATTCTGAAATACTGTCATGTGATTGCAGCAGTCCTCTCTTTGCTGCAGCCTCTTTGAAAGAGTGATATTGGACACCGTTATAGGTTAATAAGTATAAAAAGGAGGTTGGACCCCTTACATGGTTCAGTAGAAGTCTCAAATAGTATCTTTCCCCTTCCGATGGATTTGCTCCATTGACACGGCCAATCACTTCCTTTGACTTTCTTTTGCTCCAAAACTTGCCTTTCTTGTTCCAGACATAATGCTCAGGAAATTCTCTATAAAGGTAAGTTCTTGCTTCTTTATCATCTTCATTACTGCAAGCCTTAAAGAATTCAGTTAGCATTGTTCTTGATGCAACATCCGAGCATAATAAATTCTCCAGATTTTGATTTTCCCAATATGAGACACATTGCTTGTTTGGTAGGTGTAGCTGCAAATTTATAACGGCCGGATGCATCTCGTTCAAATCGAACTCAAAAATTCTCCACATAGCCTCTTGTGCTGATACCCACCTAGCATCTTGGAACTGATGAATTTCATCAATGACAACATCCTCTTCATCATGAGCAATGTGGACTGCAACTTTATCATGGCCCTTATATATATATATATATATATATATTGTAAAGATATTTGACTGCTTGAATTCCAGAGCAAATTTCGACATTCAGATGACAGTCATACCTTGTCAATAAAAATGGGTTATATGGTACAACCCAACGATTATTCAAATATTTCTTGCGTACAAATACTTCACGGTTGTCATTTCTTCGCCTGTATATTGGATAAGAATCCTCCCCTTGCATTGTCTCTGGGCAAAAAGGTCGTGGGTAATGATTCTTGCATTGTCCTTCACGCATACATGCATTTTTTGGATTCTTTTCTCCACAAGGACCATGCATCATGTGTCTAACAACCTTTTCGTGCAGATCTGGTTCACTATTTAGATCAGGGATTTCGGCACATACATAATTATCAAAACAGTCCGAGCTTGTAATCTTATATTGTGACTTCAAAATGAGCAATATGTGAGCATGAGGCAAGCCTCTTTTCTGGAACTCGATAACGTAAACATAAGCAGCAAGTTTACCAAATATTTGTTTCTTAAGCAGTTGCTCCTTCAGATCATGTAGCTTTGCTCGAAAAATTCTAGCAGTTAAGTCAGGCCTATCTTGAGCAGTTTGACCTTCTTTCAACTCCTCCTGTATCTCCTTCCACTCTGAATTACAAGTCATTGTTATGAAAAGATCTGGCTTTCCAAAACGTTGCACCAATGCCATGGCATCAAGATATCTCCGTCGCATGTCTCGTGGCCCACCAACAAAAGATGAAGGCAATACAATTCTTTTCCCGACCATACTTCCCCTGACCTCTCCGGCCAATACACTATCGGCAATTCCTTGGTACAACTCAGCTCGTAACTTGGATTGTTGATTTCTATAGTAATCAAGCCGAGTCGTTTCAAGCTTAATATACATATCTACTACATATTGCTGCAATAGTCTTCCCGATAAAAGAATAATAGAGTCATCGTCATCTCGAATTTGCAATTTGTAAGAGTAGTATTGTCGGCATGATACCTTCCTCAGTTCCTCACCTCGAACACCTATAAAATTCTTTGGATGCATTGGTTAGATGGTAAAACCTACAAGAAAACATTGTTATCCTCTTTATCGACAAAAACTGAGAGCAGAGAAGAAGCAGAAAATCACCTTGTTGTTCTTGGTTAAAAATATCTTCTGCTGATGTAAAGTTAGGGATATTGGCATTTTTAGTTCTTTGAAGAACGGAATTGCTAGCTTTTTCGGAATCTATTTTCAGTATATTTTGGTGCCACCCAATATCACCTCTGGGAAATAGTAGTGGATACTGCAAAGGATCATAACACCCATAGTAGTGTCTTACTCTATGCTTATGCCCAGAATGCGCATGGACAATAATATCCCTTTCATATGCAGATGTAGGATTGTTGCCTTCGATCCAAATTGCAGCCACTTGATCAGCTGATGGAGAATTATAAACTCTTTGATCCAATTGAACATCACTCCTTATACAAACTTCGCAAGCATCTAAAGGACTCTCTTCTAATCTGCGCAGAAATTGAGCATATGGATTCTCAGATAGAAGCTCCATGAGTTTCTTGGTAATGGGTTCATTCAGCTTGGCATCACTTAAAATTTGCAATCTGTTTTTGAGCTCGTTGTCTGTATCAAAGAAATATAACTGGAAATAGGAAGGAACATTATTTGGTGGGACCAGAGAAGGAAGATCATGGTAAATTTGCCCTTGAGCTCGGAAAGTGTAGATTCTTCTCCTAGAACTTGCAAGTTCTTTATCTAACTTTACGCCAAATGATGTGAACGAAAAGATACTGTTATATGCTCGAATATGTCTGCGAAACTCTACTGCATCATCACTCTGAGAGGTAAATAGCACCCGTAGATCATCTAGAATATTGGGCTTTGCCAAAACTACCTTTCCACCATAACAGCAAAAACTTGGAGGCTCATAGTCAAATTTCTTAGCAGCACAAAAATTGCAGGGATTGCATTTCCATAGTTCAATATGTCATTTGACAGCATCACAGTAAGCAAAGCAATGCTGTTTACATCTTTATTCCCAAGATATGCAAGAATGACAATAATCATCTTGACATATAAAACTAAATCATACATACTGTATATTTTTCTCAAGGATAAACCAAAATTAATGAAATTCTATGTTATTGATGTGGTATTTGAATTGGGCTTGATTTTCAGCTGCAACTATGGAATTTGAAGATCATTCTCTATATTTTTTCTAAGGCCAAATCTCTAAGGACGGATAAAATTGAATCATACATAATGTATATTTTTCTTAAGGCTGAAAAACCTTTTCTACATCAGTGCAAAAGCAATTCAGTGCTTCTTACTTCCATAATTGTCCAGGTTTAATTTATCCCTCTACTTTCAAATATATATAGATTCTTTGAGCTCTCTATTTGAGTTTGGTTATGTATGTAACTCCTCAAGCCAAATAGTTGATGTGGTACAACCAAAGTATGCATATTCCCACACACTCAAGTCTACAAACCTTAACCCCTACCAAGACCTACCATTATACATCAACTTGGTCATTCACCTGAAGCCTCAAATCAGCAGTTGCTGCCACCTTGGTAAAAGCTTGAAACTTCTGTTACTCTTAACCTAGCCAACACATCTCAAAACTTCCTGCCCTGCATATTTTTTGGATAGTTGGTTATGAAATTCAACGGTTTTACTTTCGTACTTCATCATTACCCATGACTTTTTTGCATCGTTTAAGACAGTCTGGTTTGTTTGAGCTCTTCTGTCAACTCATAGTGCTGAAGTTTGGTAAGATAAAACATCCTCCAACCAAACACATGATGTGGTCATCTTCAGTACATCAAACCATTATTCAGCAAACTACGTGACCTAGTGGTTGGGTCATCCTATAGTCACCTATCTCAGAGTCACAAGTACTGAATCCTTTACAAATTAAGAGCAGCGACTGGGTTCAAGTGCACAGCCAGTTGGCTAATCTCCTTAAATAAAGAATCTCATACCAGGGTAATAAGGATGACTTCTCTATATCTGAAACGACAAAAATTCTGAAGTTTACTGGCATACAAACCCATCCATTAATTATCTACATTGAAATCTGAACTCTTATTCTTTTCATAGCGAGTTGCTGTCTTTGGCTTGTAGACAACGATCATTTAAGCTACACGAATATATAAAGAAGCCCAAGCGCTATGTTTTAGTGTCACACAAAAGAGTAGCAAGACGAGTAACTAAAGAAAGGTAGCCTGAAATACGCATATGAACTTGCAAAATCAAGTCAAAACATCTTGAATGGCCTTAGCCTTCTAGAGGTACCCCTAGACCTGCGTATTGCTGCTGTGGGCATTGAACGCCATCAGAGTTAACATTATGCTTGGTCTCTTGTGTTCCCATAAAAGCAGATAAACCACCCTATTCTTGGTAGAATCATCTCTCTGAAATGAATGAAAAAGCAGGCCACATTAATAGCTAGCTAGCTCCAACGAACAGACCACAACACGCATACCAGCCAAAGCAAGCATGCATTTGCAATGCACAAGATCATTTTTGGGTGCTTGGAAGAGACTCTTAATCTGAGAAGAGTGCTTATCCCCTAGATATCCAAAATTCTGCCTTGGCCTGGTGTACCCCACCCAAATCAATGTGCAATCGAAGCGAGTCTCAGTACAATACCTCCAAAAGTGCTTCATAAATCTCAAAACTAAGGGCAAGATCAGGCTGAAATCTCCACAGTCTATGATGACTGAATTGCTTTGTAATCGATTAAGCCTTTGTGAAGTGATAGCAATAAAAGCCTATACTTGGGAAGACTAATTCTTTTAAATAGGAAGCAAGAGAATTGAAAAGGGGAGAAATCACCATTCGGTCCTTCCCTGAAAATATCTTCAGCGAGTTTGACATTATGCCGCCACATGTTCTATTGTTTAACCGCCAAAAAAAAGGAAATAATAAATAGAGTAGCATAAGGACAAACTCTAATGACAGTTTTGAGCAATACTCAAACCCCTCATTGGCTCTTCAAGTAATTCTCTTAATCTCTGAACATTTGAAAATCCAGCTCTAAGGAAACTTAAAAGAGTTTAAAACTTTATTACTACATCATTATCATTTCTTTACGTATCATTTGTACACTACGGTTTCTTGGAGCGCGCTCTCTCTGGACTCCTAGTGATTGACTTCAACAAAATATAACTACCTCCACCAGAACACTAAATGTGGTAATCTCCTCTGCATCAAAAGCATCATTCAACTAACCGTATGACCTACAGATTTGGTCACCTACAATCATCTATCTCAGAGTCATAACTACCAAATTCCCCACGAAGGCCAGCCACTATCTTCAAGTGCACAAGCAATATGCATATCATCTAAATTCAGATACAACATCCATGAAGTTGGATCCACATATGCATATATAGATGCATATACAAGTCCTGAATGAGGAAAATGATCATGCAGCAAAGTATCCTCTAATAAACTCGGCATCCTATGGTCATGTAATGCCATAAGGTTGAACAATAATTATGGAAAAAGTAAACCAAAAAGGCACAAAAATCATAACCTCGCTCTCAAATGGTTAAATGACATGAACTTACAATTAGTGCTTTATTATATATATATATATATATATATATATATATATATATATATATATATATATATATATATGCATGTGTGTGTGTGTGTGTTGGGGGGTGGAGGGTGGGGGTGGCGCACGCGCGAACTTTATACACATATGTTTCTTCAAATGATATAATTAATTTGAACTAATACTCTAAGTACCCGCTAATGAACTAACAAAAATAATCAATAGCTAAAAGTAACTTATGAAAGGATTATTAATATCACTTTGGCGTCAATGGTCAAGAAAATATATGCCCTTTCGGACAGTGCATTCCTTTTATTTCCTTTATTGTTTATACCACTTGCTTATGATATGTAACTCCACATGGTATTAAAAACTCAGATTATGCTGACCAATATGTTGGGTTCCATCAGATGAGGTTGACCTCAAAATTGAGAATCAAAGTAGCAAAACGTACTTAGGCATTACCCAGGGCTCCCCAAACCTAGAGAAAACAAATGAACTATGGTTCAAACTCTTGTATCACTCATGCCATAGAAAATGCAGTCCCTCTAAACCACACTCTCTTACTTTTGCAGGGGAAGTAATGTACTTAACACTAATCACCATCCACATTTTTACAACTTCCTCCAATTCACATGATCTACTAAGAGTTCAAGCAGAATTTGCATGATGTCTCCCCTACCTTTACAAGCATATGCATTGTACTCATAATTACCATATGGTTCATGCAGATAAACCATTACATTTATGTTCATGTAGATTAACCAACAGAATAAAATCTGTCAACAAACGTGAATTTCAGCCGTCTATATGTCAAAACATGTCATAGTCTGAAAAGGAAAGACGCCTAAAAAGACCAAACGCAGCAAAATCGAACGCTTCTTCCTTCCGTCTAACCGACCCTCATCCTCACATAATAGTAATTTTTTCTGCATTAGCAAGGAACTTGCCAGAGATCCCTTTGCTCCATTTACTCTCCTAATAGAAGAACATCCCGACAAAGTCAACATCGCATCTCACATCCAACAAAATATTAGTATTTTGTGCTTTTTTGGCAAGGCAAAACTTTCTGTACCATTTATGGGTATGCCTTTTTTGAATCTAATTGGAGCAACTACTCCTACTTTCAATCTATAAAATGTGCACGCATTTGCTCGATTTATCTTACTCAATGGATTCACTGTTTGATGTTATCTTTGGTATTACCATTGTATTCAAGGTGTTTGAATATATGGAATGGCATGCATCATTACTCTGCACTTTTGGAGATTAGATGTTTATTGAACTGTTTCCATTTTCTTCTTTTGGGTAAGAAAATATTGCCATTTGCATCTTCAGCTTTGCACAAGAATTTGCTTCCTTTTGTATCAGTGAAACTTAAAGTGTGATAAAATCTCTCTATCTTTAAAGAGTGATGTGCCTAAACATGTTAAAAATGTGATAGAATGTCTCTATCTTAAAAATGTAAAGGAAGAAAAAATCCTTGCACAAGTGTCATTTGTAGCATAAACTGTCAAAGAAGAAAGAAGACAACAAAAGAATGACATAATGTACCTGGTCTCATCTCAGGGATATCTTCCGTTTGACGCCATGCGATTGTAAGTGATTTTTCATTAATGCTCCGCCTTTTTCTATTTTGGGAAACTTGCTTTATATGAAGCACTCTTTGTTCATTGGTAAGTTGAGCATATCTATTCCTCCGATAACTGCGATTGAAGGATATTCTGTCCTTTGCACATGTGTGAAAAAGTCTCCATTCTCAATTGTTATTATATATTTACTTGATAACAGGGGCTAGACAGTAGCATAACATTAGAACCCGAAGAGGAGTTGGATAACAAGTAGATAAAATTCGACTCCCATATCTCAAAACGGTGGTCATGATTATTACCCATATGCTTAAACATTGAATCAGCCAATCACAGTAAACCGTGTGAGATAAATCATATCAGCTCCAATATCGCAGAGTATATGGTAATAATGCCTATTCTTCGTAGGCTAAAGACGTTGGATCATTCGACCACTATCTATAATATAGAATTAGAAAGCCAATTCAGCTACCCATCCAACAACCAAATAGAACTAATGATACAACATACCTCGTGTCATCTTTGGTCTTTTTTTGGTTCGAAGGCTTGTATTGGCAATTGAGTTCACATCACTGGTTCCCCGTTTCCTATTTTCGGAAACCTTCTCAACGTTTTGTGTTTTTTCGTCGGTGGTGAGTCGTGCATATCAATTCCTTTGGTAAGTACGATTGAGCATCCTTCTTTTCTCTGCATCTGATAGCACGTGCTAAACTCTTCCAGTTGGTTTGGTTGCAGCGGCGACATATATACCCAGATACTAAGATACACCTGCAAGTCAAACACATAACATGTGAAATGTGAGGCAGCGATAGTTGAAAACTAAGTTCATCCTCAGCGGCATTGGTCTCGAAGGACGATTCCATCGTGGTTAGTGTTGGTAAGTAAACTTACTGGTACCGAAATTCACTTAGGTTTGATTAGTAAGCTTTTCATTTTATCTTCTATAAGTTTGTTGGTAAGACCATCTTTATCCCTCTCTTACTTTATTGGTACCTACATCCCAAACACCCATGGAGATAGAGTCTAACCACCTCTTGCTCTTTTTAGGGAAATTAAAAACCGCAAACAACGGGTGAACCCAGGGATACATCAACTAATATCACAGGCTTACAACTCCAAAAGGCATAAGGTAAAGCATCGAAAAGTTTCAATTAAAGGCCGAAGGAACTGACCTTTGTGGGTCATATCCAAGAACATAAAAACCCGAGGAAGAATTGTTTCAAGGCCATAATGGGCATGGACAACCTGTCAATGATCAATTACAACTCAAAATCTTCCAGGTTTAATAATCTATATTGACGAAACCACTATAAAAGATAATTATACCTTAGTTAATTTATAATTTCTCACGCATGTAATCAACTAAATTTAATGGTTTAACCCAAGCCTTACATTAAGATAACCAGTTGTATATTTCTAACGATGTGATGGGTTCTATGCCATATCTTGTGCTATTTAGGCCCTTAATGGTTTTCCTTTTTTTGATAAGTATAACTCAACCTGCTCAACTCTAGGCCCTTAATCTTTGAGTTGTCTGAATTTAGACTGAACACTCGCAGATAAAACAACATCCTCATCAACATGGCCTATGTAGAACAGAAGTACATGGAAACAGCAAGGATGTGAAAAATTGTATGTGGAAGTAGGACCTGGATCAGAATGAAATTGAAGAACTTTCAGAATAAACATTCTGTGATAATCGTTTTACTACTGCAGGGATAGGAACACTGGCATGTAGGATGAGGTCTCCATTACTGTTACTGGGGTGAGTTCTTATTTTGAGTCTTGAAATGCATAATATCCTTCTACCATAGGCAAAGCTTTAAATTTTTCCAGCCATTCGTATTTGTTTTTTTCCTATGTGATTGGTAAAAAAACAAGGCAATTTGCATATCTTCAAACACCTTGCATGCAACGATGAAAGGGGACGAAAACATGTGGGAGACACATAAGGAAGAAGTGGCGGTGGCGGTAGAGGCGCAGAGCATGCCATATCATGTCTGTGTAGTCATCGGATGAATGAGAGATAAAGTTCATTGACCAACATAATGTATAATGCAGAATAATAAGAAACGAAAGTAGAGCGTTTCCGTTCATTGTTTGACGAAATGCGATCCTGTTATGCAAACACTGACCTGCAGACGACGAATTGGATAAATTATTGTTGGAAGAACTTTGAAGTATAGAACGAAGGAATCATTGTAGAGGCAACGCCGGAGTGTGCACGGGGACTGAGAAAGCCTGGCAGAAGAGAAGTCCTGTTGTTTTGAGACCATGGCACAGCTTAGAGGTGTCTTGAACGGGTGGGGAATGAGAGAGCCTGGCGGAAGAGGTATGTTGTTGCGACGTTTTTGAATTCTGGCGGGTGATTGGTGTTATTATTGATGTTATGTGATATTTTAGAGGGTATTTTGGGGATGAGATTGTGTAGAAACACATAAACATGTCTAAACACTTTAGACTTTTAAGGTAGAGAGATTTAAGGTAGAGATGGGGCATTGATGTGTGGCGGGCACTGACATGGTCATTGTCGTGAAGAGACTAAGGCAAAAAGGTTACCAGGGTCACGAGGAATGGTTGGTAAGTAAGACATTTTCCCTTTTAGGGAGGATTTTCTATAGTTTTAAGATTAATAATACTATGCATAATCTTCTGTAAGCTGATCTTATATCGTGAAAGATACTCTAGATCACATGAGCCTAGTCAAAGCAAAATACTTCAATGCAATTTACGTAGGTGATATCGTCGTGCACTATTGTTGGACAAAATCTTCTCATTGTCCATAGCATTGCCACCACCTGTTTCCCCAACGAAGCAGACTGCCGATGGCATGTGGCATTGCTAAGAAAGGTTTTATTTCTAAAAGTTTACCAGTCACCTATATTTGCACTATCCCTAGTCATTCCTGCTATTTGGTGGCATTACTGTTAGTAGTTTTAAGTTTAAATAGATTGGATTAAGATTTTAAGTCATATTGTGATTAAGTTAGTTGATTAGATTAAGTATTATTTCAAAGAAGAAGAGATTTCGACTTGGATTAGGATTTTAAGTCATATTGTGATTAAATTAGTAATGAAGACTTTAAGATGTGTTATAATTACACTAGCAATAAGGACTTTTAGCTGTGTTATGATTGCACCATCAATTAGGACTTCAAGTCATATTAGAATTAAATTAGCAAACTATATAAGGGAGAAGAAGACATAAGAGTCTTCATATTTTTTAGAGATAAAGGAGAGGAAAGAGAAAAGAGTCAATTGCATTCTTTTGGGTATTCAAGCAAAAAGGTGGTGATTGATCTAAGATAAAGAATCAATTGCATTCTTTTGGGTATTCAAGCAAAAAGGTGGTGATTGATCTAAGATAAAGAGTCAAGTGCATTCTTTTGGGTATTTTCAAGCAAAAAGGTGGTGATTGATCCAAGATAAAGAGGAGATTTTTGACATGATATTGTTACTTTGAAGTAAAGATCCAAGATAAAGAGGAGATTTTTGACAATGATATTCGTTACTTTGAGGTAAGGGTTTTTACGCCGTCTCTTCGTTTCATACACGAGAATCTTTGCGTCTTCGTTTGATTTCAAAATTGAATTTGCTTCTGAGCCTATTATTGATCATTACGCTTTTTGTAACGTTATCAATGATCTTGTCTCACTGTCTTATAATTTGCATTAAAGACAGTTCCCATGTGATTTATAAAAATATTTGTTCGTTATATCGTAAAAGGTCGTTCGTGATTATTTTGTACTCTCAGCCGTTCTTTGTTCGTGGTCAAAAAAGTTACTTTCAAAGATTTTTAGACCAACGTGTCTCTCTTCTATTGGTCTTGATGTGTGAATTCCGAGTCTCCTTTGCCACGTGTCAAATTTCTGCCGGGTCTTTTTGGTTATTTACAATTTGCTTCCGCTTTCTCGATTTTCGCGCATTTCTTTTCACCCACAACTTCTTTTGACGATATCTCATTCACCCGATCTCCGATTGAGCTGATTTTTGTTTCGTTAGATTTGTATTTTTGTTCTCTTTGATTTGAGTCTATAATAACTATTTTTGGACTTTGAATAAATATTCGCTATATTTATCAAACTACTTTGTGGGTGATATTTGTGTTTGAAAGTCACTTTTAATTATCGTGACTTATTTGTGACGCGCCGGCTGCGATATTCGACATGGTATAACCATAATTTGTGATGCTTAATAAAAAGCAATTTGTGTATGTGACACCCACAAGTTTTGATAAATATATTTTGATATTCGACTTATTGGTTATATAAACCATTTTTTGAGTCGATTTGTTATTCGTTTTTGAGTCGATATTCGACTTATTGGTTATGTAACCCTTTTTTTGAGTTGATTTGTTATTCGTTTGTAAATCGATATTCGACTTATTGGTTATTTAACCCATTTTTTGGTCGCTTTTGTCATTCGCTTGTGAAATTCGACTGAGTTATCTGAATTCTTATTTATTGGTTCTATTCGATAACTCGTATTTGTTAATCGTTTTTGGTAACCTTCTTTTGGTCACTTTCGTATTCGCTTGTGAAATTTGACTGAGTTATCTAAATTCCTATTTATTGGCTCTATTCGATAACTGTGAATTCGTATTCGTATCCATTTTTGGCCCTCTGTGTGTAAAAATTTTTACTGGGCAATTCGTGCTCACCCCTTTGTTTTTTGTTTCCTTTCCCTTCCACGCCAAAAGTAGCACGAAGGGCGAGATATTAGTACAGCGGTTGGAATTGCTCTGGTTTTTGATATTGAGAATAGAGCTTATGATTTCTTTAGACAAAAATTGGTTAGTTGGTTTATTTTCCTTTGGGTTCAGATATTTAGTCTGAGAGATTTGTAATAAAGTTTTGGATTATTTTTGGGAGTTAAGTTTTGAGATACAAATAATTTTGTTTGTGGTATTTTAGCTGCTCTGCTCTACCATTAAGGTTGTTATGTTTTGGACAGGATTGGATTATGGTTTAAGGACGTGTTCGGACCTCGGGTTAACGCCCCGAACCCGAGGTCCGAACACGTCCTTAAACCATAATCCAATCCTGTCCAAAACATAACAACCTTAATGGTAGAGCAGAGCATCTAAAATACCACAAACAAAATGATTTGTATCTCAAAACTTAACTCCCAAAAATAATCCAAAACTTTATTACAAATCTCTCAGACTAAATATCTGAACCCAAAGGAAAATAAACCAACTAACCAATTTTTGTCTAAAGAAATCATAAGCTCTATTCTCAATATCAAAAACCAGAGCAATTCCAACCGCTGTACTAATATCTCGCCCTTCGTGCTACTTTTGGCCTGGAAGGGAAAGGAAACAAAAAACAAATGGGTGAGCACGAATTGCCCAGTAAAAGTTTTTACACACAGAGGGCCAAAAATGGATACGAATACGAATTCACAGTTATCGAATAGAGCCAATAAATAGGAATTTAGATAACTCAGTCAAATTTCACAAGCGAATACGAAAGTGACCAAAAGAAGGTTACCAAAAACGATTAACAAATACGAGTTATCGAATAGAACCAATAAATAAGAATTCAGATAACTCAGTCGAATTTCACAAGCCAATAACAGAAGCGACCAAAAAATGGGTTAAATAACCAATAAATCGAATATCGATTTACAAACGAATAACAAATCAACTCAAAAAAAGGATTACATAACCAATAAGTCGAATATCGACTCAAAAACGAATAACAAATCGACTCAAAAAAGGGTTTACATAACCAATAAGTCGAATATCAAAATATATTTATCAAAATTTGTGGGTGTCACATACACAAATTGCTTTTTATTAAGCATCACAAATTATGGTTATACCATGTCGAATATCGCAGCCGGCGCGTCACAAATAAGTCACGATAATTAAAAGTGACTTTCAAACACAAATATCACCCACAAAGTAGTTTGATAAATATAGCGAATATTTATTCAAAGTCCAAAAATAGTTATTATAGACTTAAATCGAAGAGAACAAAAATACAAATCTAACGAAACAAAAATCAGCTCAATCGGAGATCGGGTGAATGAGATATGGTCAAAAGAAGTTTTGGGTGAAAAGAAATGCGCGAAAATCGAGAAAGCGAAAGCAAATTGTAAATACCCAAAAAGACCCGGCAGAATTTGACACGTGGTAAAGGAGACTCGGAATTCACACATCAAGACCAATAGAAGAGAGACACGTTGGTCTAAAAATCTTTGAAAGTAACTTTTTTGACCACGAACAAAGAACGGCTGAGAGCACAAAATAATCACGAACAACCTTTTACGATATAACGAACAAAGATTTTTATAAATCACATGGGAACTGTCTTTAATGCAAATTATAAGACAGTGAGACAAGATCATTGATAACGTTACAAAAAGCGTAATGATCAATAATAGGCTCAGAAGCAAATTCAATTTTGAAATCAAACGAAGACGCAAAGATTCTCGTGTATGAAACGAAAAGACGGCGTAAAAACCCTTACCTCAAAGTAATGAATATCATGTCAAAAATCTCCTCTTTATCTTGGATCTTTACTTCAAAGTAACAATATCATGTCAAAAATCTCCTCTTTATCTTGAATCAATCACCACCTTTTTGCTTGAAAATACCCAAAAGAATGCACTTGACTCTTTATCTTAGATCAATCACCACCTTTTTGCTTGAATACCCAAAAGAATGCACTTGACTCTTTATCTTAGATCAATCACCACCTTTTTGCTTGAATACCCAAAAGAATGCAATTGACTCTTTTCTCTTTCCTCTCGTTTATCTTTAAAAAATATGAAGACTCTTATGTCTTCTTCTCCCTTATATAGTTTGCTAATTTAATTCTAATATGACTTGAAGTCCTAATTGATGGTGCAATCATAACACAGCTAAAAGTCCTTATTGCTAGTGTAATTATAACACATCTTAAAGTCTTCATTACTAATTTAATCACAATATGACTTAAATCCTAATCCAAGTCGAAATCTCTTCTTCTTTGAAATAATACTTAATCTAATCAACTAACTTAATCACAATATGACTTAAAATCCTAATCCAAGTCGAAATCTCTTCTTCTTCTTCTTTGTTTAAATAATATTTAATCTAATCACATTAGCCACTAAGACCATTAAATATTTAATTTCATCACTAAAAGGACTTCAAGAAAATTCTCTATGGTCCATTACTTAATTCAAATCAGTATAATTTTTAAATTATTACCTACATAAGTAGCCAAAAATCCGGGGTATTACACCCTTTTTGAGCTCATTAAATTTTCCTAATGATTCTTAAATCTGCTTTTTCCTATATAATTGAGTAAGACAATAGGGCACTTTGCATATCTTCAAACACCTTGCATGCAATGGTAAAAGGGGACGAAAGCATGAAGCCCTTTTACTAAGAACTAATGGAGGGAAGACATGTATGAGACATGTAAATAAGAAGTGGAGATGCTAAGCGAAAGCAGAATGTATCTTTGCACAGCTTAATTACCCATTTTGAAGTAGGTGTAAATCATGTAAAAATATGATCATATGTTGTACTGATCGACCGCATGGCGATAGGGGTAGATGATGCAATCTCAAGTGCATAGAGTGATCGGATGCATGATAGATAGTCGACATTGAAGAGCAGAATGTATAACACAGGATAATAAAAACTGAGAGTAGAGTGTTCCCATTTTTGATTCATGAAATGCGATTCTGTTAATGCAATAGTGACCTGTAGATGAAGATTTGGATGAAGTGTTGTATGAAGAAGTTTGAACTGTAGAAAGAAGGAATACTTGTAGAGGCAACGTCGGAGTGTGCGTGGGGAGGGAGAGAGCTTGGTGAAAGAGACGGACCATTTCTTTTGCAACCATGGCGTCTCTTGGAGGTGCGTTGAGCGGGTGGTAGGTTGTTCCTTTGTTTTTGAAAACCGGCGGGTAGTTGGTCTTAAGTGATATTACTTGTGGGTATTTTGGGGATGAAAATGTTTAGAAACATAAAAAGATGTCTAAACACTTCAGAGATTTAAGATAAAGAGATATGTATGTGTGCGTGTATGTGTGTCACATATGCCCAAAAGAGTGGCGTATAAGAACTTAAGTAATTTTTTCCCATGTCGCCCCTTCTCACACATTGGTTTCCTTCTCTCCTTGTATCTCCTTCTATCTCACAAGTCTGCGTCAGAATCACCAATACCACCACCACCGATCTCTAGCCACCATTGTCATCGCCACCGCCAACATTAAATATTAAGGTACCCACAATTTTCATCAAGGCTGGACTGCCTCCCCCACGTCAACAACCAACTCAATGAAACTAAAATTAGATTAGAATCTCCGGTAAGGACATCTCTAACACCACCACTGAAAACCACTTCCACCCTTATGCAATATGCACCACCACGCCTACATGAGATTCACCATTTCCACCCCATAACCAAAGCCCAACAGCATCCATTGCAAGAAATTACAGTAACTATTTGAGAAAGATGGAGGGTGACTAATTATTTGAGAAGTACAATAAAAGCAAATCTAATTAGTCAAGAGAAATAATTTATGGACGGCAGTGTGGGTGAGTTTGAGTGCGGGCAGTGGCGGCAATGTTGGTATCAATGGGATATGGGGACAAATGAATGGTGACGATGAGATGACGACAATGAGATATTGGCAACGACGACTGACGACAACAATGAGATAGCAGCAACAAAAGCTGCGACAAGATGGCGGCAATAGCTATGAATGGTGGTGTTTGGAGGGTAGGGAGATGTGGTGGGAGGCTATGGTTGTGTTGGCGGATCTACTTCCCGCTCTTACTAGGCCGTCTCCCTATTTCGCATCAATCTTGCGGCATCCAGATCTATCACGGCAGTTGCCCGAGGCAGTGCAAAACTCGGCTTGGATCAAGGATGGGCTCTTGCCATCACCCTATCATTTTCAGACGTAGCGGAAAAAACAAAGCTACATGCTTAAATGAGATCGAACACGCTCTTTTGAGAGTCCTAAGGCGACCCAATCAATTTTTACCTGCTTGCCTCAGCCTTTTTTTCTAGCAGGAGAACAAGACAGGAAGACTGACGGGGCACAAAAGAAAGGCAAATGCCAATCCTCCAGGGATTGGATATAGAGGGGAGGAGAGAGGGAGAGAAGCCTTTGCAAAAACAACATATAAGAGTAGTTATGGAACATTTACTAACCGTTTCTCTTTCAAGCGGTTAGGCAACAATAAAAAAAAAGAAAAGAAAGGCAAATACACACACACACACATATATATATAAGGAGCCGATCCCTATCTAAAGCTGACATCAACCTTTTAACTACTACGGGGTGCGTGCGCGCACACACAGAGATAAAGACTGGATATCCTTACGTTTGGAGTTTGGAGCATTAATTCTTGATATTATGGTTCTCAATACACACTCTGTAGAGGTTTAGGCTCGATTGCAATATCAAACCCTCTATATGTCACTTATTGATCAAGAAAACTTTTTGGTAGAAGAGTAGGAAATATATACCAGATATCAACAGTTGAATGTACAAAAGGCAAGGAAAACACCTAACAAGGTGGATGACAATCCCATCCGTACGTCAAAAGAATGCTAACTACAAACGTCAAAAACACCACAAGGGTAGAACAAAGGGGGCATGCCCTGTATTAGGCAGGCTGTACAATGACGATCCATTCCTGTTGAACGACATTGGTAGATTGGGTGACAAAAGCCGCTAAAGCAGATGAAAGTCGTATCACGACTGTCATGAATGGGGAATTACAATGAGCCGCTAGACAAATTATATGTAGTCGAATGCCGGCAATGCAATAAATAAGAGAAAGACATACTATATCACGATTGTAGTGAAAGGGGAATCACAAGGAACCCCTAAACAAAATGCATGTACACTAAATAGACCACGCAATGGACTGTAGGATGAGGGACTTTATCACGACTATTGTGGAAGGGGAATCACACGGAATTCGTAGACAAAACTGCATGTAGATGATGCTAAGCGTGCATTAAACTGGACAAACAAAGACAGACACTATCCTAACTGTCAGGAAGGGGAATCGCAAGGAGCCCTTACATATTTAGACAACATTGGCAATGCAATAAGCTGGATAAATAAAGATAGGCGCTATCATGACTGTCATGACAGTGGACTCATAGGGAGCCCAGCCCCTAAGTAGAAAGAAAATGCATGCAAAGACAGACAATATTTCAACTGTCAAGAGAGGAGACTCATATGAAGCTCCTACGTAAACGCAAGAAGGACACAGAGATAGACACTGTCCTAACTGTTGTGAAAGGGGAATCACAGGGAGCCCTAGACTAAAAATGCATGCAGACAATACTGACTATTGTAATACCCTGATCTAATCTAAGCGAGAATTAGATTAATAGAGGGCATTATTTTTATCGACCAATTAGAGTAAAATGGGATGTTGGTTTTGCCTTCGGGGTCAAAATATAATTTTGAAAAGTTAAGGGGCAAAAATATAATTTTAGAAAATAAGGTGAATAGGATGCATATGCTATTAAGTAGCATCATTTTTTTTATGATGATTACGTGTTAGGGAGTGAAATGAGAGGTTGGTGTGGTTTTAGGGTCAAAGTGCGACTTCTCCAAAGTTGTGGGGTCAAAGTGTAATTTTTGAAACTTGTAGGGCCATTTTGCGAATATCGAAATTTGGTGGGCCATTGTGCAAATTTGTAAAATTGGTCACAAGATAGTGCCACCTCCTCCTTGACTATTTGATGACTTATGAAATAAAATTATAAACTAAGGTACAGATAAATATTAGAAAAAAAAACAAAAGAGGAAACTTTCCCTTTCGGGAAAGAAAGAACAAATCAAAACTTTCCCTCTCGGGAAAGAAAGAACAAAGCAGAAGAAGAAATAAGGAAGAAGGAAAAACGCAGAATAGAGGACGATGAGACTCGAGGGAAAACCAAAATCAGAGGGAAAAATGGAGTTTGGGTGAGTTTTAAAGGGTATCAGGGTGGTCAGTGTGTTTGGGTGTAGACTGTGTGTGTTCCTTGACTGTGTGCGTGTGTGGGTGTGTGTTCTTGTTTCGGGTGTGTGTGTGTGTGTATTTTGATGATTCGTGGGTTGAGGGGTGTGATCATGAATTTAAATGGTGTAATTAGATGTTATGAGTTATTCACGTAGGTGATTTTCAGTGATTTTGGATGAATTCATGGGTGTATAAGTAAGTTGGGACAGCCATGAAGGAAGAAGTAAGGGTGTGTGGAAAAAGGTGCAATAGTGTGTGCCTTTGATTTGAACAGTACTTGTAATGGTCGCTAAAGATGAGATTATTTTAGGCAGTTTCTTTCATAAATTTTTAAAAATAGTTAAGATCAGATTTAGCCAAAGTATGAAAAAGTGACCCTCATTATTTTTATGAGACCTGTGTCGTGGAAAACTTTCAGATTTTTCTAAGGCTGGAAAGAGGGTGAACGGACGCAAAAAGTTTAGAATTTTACAATGAAATTTAAAATAACGAACGAACGCGGTTTTGCGCGAAAATTTTATGGGGACCTTAATATGCTGAGAAGTTCCATTTCGCAAAATTTTGGTTCATTCCAAAGTCGTTAGCTATTTTTTGCCGAACGGACTTTTAAGCGCTCGATCCAGACACCGGTTCGGGATTTTTGGGCAAAAATTTTGTAAAATACTTTTTAGCTCAAGAATGAATTCAGGAGGCTTAGAATAGTATTTTAAAGTACTTTTGAGATTTTTCTAATGCCAGGAACCCTCATGGGGCATTCTGGTACTTTGCCACCCAAAGAGGGGTATTTTGGTAATTTTTTCGATAAAGTATTTCAAAAGACTTTTTAGTCTGAAAAGAGTTGTAAAACACCTAAAAAGTTATTTTCAAGCTGGTTTGGGGCATTGGGGTGATAGTGAACCCCCGGGGGCATTTCAGTAATTTGTCGCTCAGTGGGGGGTATTTTGGTAATTTTTCTTATAAAATTTTCCGAATGACTTTTAGTTCTGGAAGGGGTGTTAGACATCCAAAAAGTTGTTTTAAAGTTATTTTGAGATGTTTGTTGGGGCGATGGCTGCCGGGGATATTTTGCATAAGTTGGGGGTGTTTTGGTAATTTTTCCTTTATAATTTTCTAAGGGGTTATCATGTGACTGTTGTGAGATGTCAGCTGTTATTGATAGCCGTTATCTCTTCTCTCTAAGAACACAATTGAGGATTTGTGGCAAACTTCTCCCGAGTCCGTGCTGTCGTTGATGATGATGTTGTTGAGGTCGTTTCGTGTTGTTGTGAAATGTCGGCACTTATTGGTAGTCGATATTTCTCTTATGTAAGAACGTTGTTGAGGGCTTGCGATAATCTTTTCCCAAGTCTACCTTGTTGATGATGTTACGTTGAACTCTTGTTGTTAAGTCTGAACACCGGTTGATCTTCTGATCTGGTATTCCTTGTTGAGCCGTGTTGTTGAGGATATAAGGCAGAATAAATTTTTCCTTAATCCACCCCGTTGATGAAGTCTTGTTGCTTGGTTAGGGAAAACACTCTAAATGAGTTCCTTACTTATTGACAATGTCTCTTCTATTTACTTGAGACTGGGATGAACATCCTGTAAAATGGGACATCAATATGAGGAGGATGGCCTATGAATTATGATCACTGGCCCAAGATCATGAATGTCGCTCGAGCAGAGTCTGTCGTGTCTGGTCGAGTCCTGTCTGTCGTGTCCATGTGCATTGCATTTGATTTTCTTTTGATGTTGATGATTTTAATGATTTGTATTTCAATGATGTTTATCTTTATGACCTTTGATTTTGAGTTCACTTGCATGGTCAGTCAGTCCAGTCCATGAGGAGGTGGCAGTAATGCTGTTCTGTTGGGCCTTAAAGCCACTCAGTCTAACGAAAGAAAAATTATCGTTTGACAAGTTAGGTTGATGCTGAAATTTATTGACTGCTCTTGATTCATTGTTATCGTTGAGATGATTATTATTCCTCCGAGTCTTTTGAATAATTTGTACACGATATTCCTCGTGTTGTCTTTACTGGGCAATTTGCGCTCATTCCTTATGTTGTATTGTGCAGGCTATAAGGTTGATCAAAGAGAACCCTCTAGAGAAGGGAAGAGAAACAAGTTAGAAAAGTTGAGCAAGGGGATACGTTGTGTGAGGTAAAGATTGAGCTGTGAGATCAATTGTTAAAAATCCTACGACTACAGTCGTATATTAGGTTGTAAATATTCATGTTGTTTAGAGACTTGAAAGTCTTTTGCTGCAGTATAATGTATGTTTGTAAGGACGCATTGTGGAGCATCTATTAATGATGTATGATTATGAGGATGTAGTTGCTCTGTATTCAGCACAGGGTTTTAAATGTGATTATGATCGATAACTCAGCCAGGTGATGTCACCAGGGTTGAGGGTGTCGCAAGTTGGTATCAGAGCTTAGGCAAATGATTCTGTAGACTTTTAAAGTGTCTGGTGGAAGGCCTAATTGTCAATAAGAGAAGTAGAAGAAGAATCTTGATGATTTGACTGAACTAGGAGGATGGTTAAGATATGTGAGTTGAGGTTGGCTACGGCATATAAATTATGACCTCAGCATTCTGGCTATTGATGCTAGGAATGGAAGAAAGAGTTGGTTGATCTAGTTTTTGAAGAGTGGTTTGATGATGATAAGGTTGCGGTGCTGGATCTCGAAAAAGGATCCGATGAGAATGTAGACGAGATGGGATTAGGGTTAAAAAAACCTAATCGAGGTCCGGTAGAAATTGAAATAAAAGGACCTGGTCGAGAGATATGGTTGAGGTCGGGCACTTTTATTGTGTAAACCCTGAATGAAGAAATGAGGAGTCGAGGCTGAGAATGAGTAGAATTTTAATGAGATTTTGGAGGAAAAAGTACTTCTAAGTAATGAGGAAAATAGGAATCATCGACAAGTTCATTCGAGTCCCAAACAAGCGGTATTAACTAAACAATTGAGAGAATGAAAATTGAATGAAAGGATAAGAAGTAAGTATGGAATTAGATATTAGTGGAGATGGTGGATGCCAGTATGCAAATGGTCCCAAAAGGTAGGGCAGATTGTTTATGACTGCCCGCCCCATAGGACTTTATATGGGGATGTGTAACAAGGGATTCTAAGTGAGAGTCATTGAAGCCTGAAATTGTTAAAAGAGCGTTATGGCTTCTCTGAGGTTGATGGGGTGTACGAGTAGGGGTGGAGTCCGCTTTTGAAGTTGGACCTAAAGTTGAGAAGGATAAGGATGATGGGGAAACTAGTATTATTTACATACTATAGTAGAAAAAGGTTGTTTAGTGATGAAAACCATTAGTTGTCTGAGCGTGAAGGTTAATATTATGGTGTGCAATTTCAATAATCGTGATATTCCTTCCTCGGAAAGAGAGAGAGGGTTCCCAATCGAGAGGGGCCCTCAATAGAAGTGATTATGGTGAATGTTGAGGATGTAGGTGGAAGGAATAAGCAGAGAGTTGTCTCAGGTCAAGAAGACCTTAAGAAAGAGCTAGTGAGACTTCTACAAAAAGATTGTGGGAGTTCCAACGATATAACTGGTGGCTGCTATTAAGACAGCCCCGGTAAAAGGAAGAAAAGAATGTAGATCTTAGCACTTTAAGGATGCCCGTTGAGTAGAATCTCACGGGAGAGAAAGCGGTTAGTATAGACAACTACGTTGAATTGAGAGAGTTGAAATAACAAGATGTGGGAAATATTAGAAGATAATGTTCGCTAGCTATACGTAAAAAAAAAAAAAAGAGTGCTAAGTGATTAGAAGTACGATAACAAACAAGTTGAGATAGTAAGAATACCTATCGAGCCTATATTATTGTAATAGGTTTAGGTAATATGTTGATGATGTATATTTATGCTCAAATTGAAGAGTAAGTTGGATATAGGTTTCTCATACTAAGTGGAAAGATAGAAAGGTGAAAAAGCATATGAGGGCAATTGTTGAGTTGTCCTATTATTATTATCCCTTATTAAGTGATGATAGAAATGTTCTAAAGGCGGAACAAGTTGAAACGGCTTCAAAAATAATTTTCCAAAGGCCAGTAAGGAGGCTCTGATGGAGAATTGCTACTGGATTAGTAGAAACACTATGTGATGGACGTAGATAATGAAGAGGTCTAGGAAGAAGGAAGGAAAGGAGATAGAATCCAGGAATGAAACTAGAAGGGTGAAAAGAAAGGTAAGAAGAGAGTAGATGAAGAACAGCCCGGACAAAGTTCAGAACCAAGAAGAAGAGATAGAAAATGTAGATGATGTGGATTGAGGCATGAGGGTGTGAACTATGCTAAGGCAAGTAAAGTATGTCTTAAGTATGAGAGCAAGTCACTGAAATAATGTTTAAGATGAAGCAAAAAAAGGGGGGGGGTGTTTCAAATGTCAACAGCCAGAGTATATCGACCGGACAGGGGTGCTCTAAAGGAGGGTGATGGTCATTGAAGTAAGAAGAAATGAGGGGTTTATGAGACCATGTATTGGCTATCAGAAGCTAATTAGATGATTAAGATGAGAGTCAGGAATAATTATTGATTGTCTAACCTAGAGGATATGTTGATCAATTACAGGGTGCTAAGTGTTTTCTTTATGTGGTTGACCTTAGAGTGGGTCATTACCGGTTAATGAATAAGGAAGGGTGAAGTTGTCAAGACTGTGTTTAGAAACTGAGACAGGCATTATGAATTCTTGGGAATGTCATGTGAATTAATTAATGCCTCTGTGGCCTCTATGAATTTGAGGAATCATGTTTTTGAGAGCACTTGATCATCCTGTCGTCGCGCCTTATTGGTGACCTTAGGGATAGTATAAAAGGCAAGGAGGAAATTGCGCAATGGCAAGTTTGACAAATTCTTAAGAAAGCTAAGTTGTATGTCAAATTCGAGGAATGTGAATTTTGACTGAGGAATTTGGATATATGGGATTGATGCGGAAGTAAGTTAAGAGATTTCGAAAAAGTTAAAAAGGTGACAAATGGGGAACATTGTAAAACAATCGATGTTGAGATTAGTAGCTTCCTAAGCTCAATCAGAGGCTACCGGAGAGTAATTGACAATTTCTCTAAGATGCCTTTTCGAAGAAAACTGACTGCGATGATTGTTGATAAGAATGTGAACAGCTCAAAATCAAAGTTCGAGTAAGGAGAAAAAGGAAGTAATAGTTTGTTTCACATGAAAATGCAACCAGCGCATCTTAATTAAATCAAGGAAGCTTAAGGCCAAGATGGAAAGATGTTGAGATCCAGTGAGGATTAGAAAGCAATGAAAAAAAAATTGATGAGGATAAGGATAGTGATTATGAATGTGAAGGTCCGATATGTGTTCCACCTAGTAATGAATTGAGAGAAGAAATTGTGAATGGCACTCATAGTTTTAAGTGTCGATTCATTTAAGGGAGACGAAAATGTATCCTAAGTTATGGCCTAAAGAATTTCAGTGGCCTAGCATGAAGAAGGATATATAAAAGTTTATATCCCGATGTTTGACCTACTAATAGGTAAAAGTGGATTATAAGAAGATTACCAGATAGTGGCAACCACTCTTTGCACCTGAGTGGAAGTGGGAACACATTACGATGAATTGTGGTGTTAAGCCTACCGTGAACAACTAAGAGATATACCTCTATCTGGGTTGTAGTGGATAGGTTGACTAAGATGTCCCTATTTATTCTTATCTGGGAAGAATATTCTTCTGAATGACATGCCCAAACTATGTTAAACGAATGGTTAGTCCTTTTGGAGTTTAAATAATTTCTGTGTCCGACAGAGACGCAAGGTATATCTTTAGAATTTGTAAAAGTTTTCTATAAGAATAGAAAACAAAGTTGATCATGAGGATGGCCTTTTACCTCAGACAGGTGGCCAACTAAGATGTATGATATGAATATGGGGAGAATGTTGAGGGCCTGCATTAATTATTTTAGCATAGCATGGGGTAAACAGTTACCCTTAGTCGAATATTCCTATTAAAAAAATGCTTATCGGTCGAACAAAGAAAAATAACTCCTTATGAAGTGTTATATGGCCGAAGATGTCACACACTTATTTGTAGAATATGGTTAAGGCCAAGACTGTTTCGCACAAACTGTGCAAAGAAACCAAAGACAAGGTGAGGTTTATTTGAGAAAGAGCTCGTGTTGCGCAGAAAAGTTATGATGACGAAAAGCATCAGATGTTGGAGTTAAAGTGCATGACCTAGTAAAATTTCATAAGTGTCACTGTGGAAAGGAGTCACGCGATTCGAGAAGTGGAGGAAGTTAAGTCCAAGGTTCATCGGACCGTTTAAAATCCTGCCTAGGATTGAGAAGATAGCATACAAACTCGATCTACGTTCAGGATTAAGTCAACTACATAGCGTGTATCGTGTGTCAAGATTGAGGATGTATGATCCCGACTCTACGCATGGGATCTAAGAGGATCAAGTTGAAATACGAGATAATATCTCGTATCAGGAGGCATCGATAGAGGTGATTAATAAAGAAGAACAAGTATCATGTTTGAAAATAACATAGTTAGCGAAAGTGTCTGGAAAACACATGCAGTAGAGGAAGCCACATAGGAACCAGAAGCGTGGATGCGGCAAACATATCCGCATTTGTTTGCAGGATGAGGTTTATTCTAATTTTGAGGACGAAATTTTACTTAAGGGGGGGGGGAGGATGTAATAACCTGATCTAGTCTAAGCGGGAATTATATTAATTAAGGGCATTATTTTTATCGACTAATTAGAGTAAAATGGGATGTTGGTTTGGCCTTCGGGGTCAAAATGTAATTTTGAAAAGTTAAGAGGCAAAAATATAAATTTAGAAAATAAGGAGAATAGGATGCATATGCTATTAAGTAGCGTCATTTTTTTTATGATGATTACGTGTTAGGGAGTGAAATGAGAGGTAGGTGTGGTTTTAGGGTCAAAGTGCGACTTTTCCAAAGTTGTGGGGTCAAAGTGTAATTTTTAAAACTTGCGGGGCCATTTTGCAAATATGGAAATTTGGAGGGCCATTGTGCAAATTTGTAAAATTGGTCACAAGATAATGCCACTTCCTCCTTGACTATTTGATGACTAATGAAATAAAATTATAAACAAAGGTATAGATAAATATTAGAAAAAAAAAACAAAAGAGGAAAGTTTCCCTTTCGGGAAAGAAAGAACAAAACAGAAGAAGAAACTTTCCCTTTCGGGAAAGAAAGAACAAAGTAGAAGAAGAAACAGGGAAGAAGGAAAAACGCATAAGAGAGGACAATGAGGCTCGAGGGAAAACCAAAACAAAGGAAAAAAATGGAGTTTGGGTGAGTTTTAAAGGGTTTCAGGGTGGTCAGTGTGTTTGGGTGTGGACTGTGTGTGTTCCTTGACTGTGTGCTTGTGTGGGTGTGTGTTCTTATTTCGGGTGTGTGTGTATTTTGATGATTCGTGGGTTGAGGCGTTTGATCATGAATTGAAATGGTGTAATTAGATGTTATGAGTTATTAACGTAGGTGATTTTTAGTGATTTCGGATGAATTCATGGGTGTATAAGTAAGTTGGGACAGCCATGTCTCACAGGTGAAGGAAGAAGGAAGTGTGTGTGGAAAAAGGTAGTGTGTGCCTTTGATTTGAACAATACTTGTAATGGTCGCTAAAGATGGGATTATTTTAGGCAGTTTTTTTCACAAATTTTTAAAAATAGTTAGTGTCAGATTTAGTCAAAGTATGAAGAAAAAAAAAAAAAAAGACCCTCGTTATTTTTAGGAAACCTGTGTCGTGGAAAAATTTCAGATTTTTCCGAGGTCGGAAAAGTGGTGAACGGATGCAAAAAGTTTAGAATTTTACAGTGAAATTTAAAATAACGAACGAACGCAGTTTTGCATGAAAATTTTATGGGGACCTTAATATGCTGAGAAGTTCCATTTCTCAAAATTTCGAGTCATTTCAAATTCGTTAGCTATTTTTGGCCGAATGGACTTTTAAGCGCTCGGTCTGGACACTGATTTGAGATTTTTGGGCGAAAATTTTGTAAAATATTTTTTAACTCAAGAATAAATTCAGGAGTCTTAAAATAGCATTTTAAAGTACTTTTGAGATTTTTCTGATGCCGGGAACCCTTAGGAAGTATTTTGGTAATTTTTCTGATAAAATTTTTCAAATGACTTTTTAGTTCGAAAAGAGTTGTAAAACACCTAAAAGATTGTTTTGAAGCTAATTTGGGGCGTTGAGGTGATAGTGAACCTCCGGGGGCATTTCAGTAATTTGCAGCTCAGCGGGGGGTATTTTGGAAAATTTTCTTATAAAATTTTTCGAATGACTTTTAGTTCTGGAAGGGGTGTTAGACACCCAAAAAGTTGTTTTAAAATTATTTTGAGATGTTTATTGGGGCGATGGCTGCAAGGGATATTTTGCATAAGTTGTGGGTGTTTTGGTAATTTTCCCGTTAAAATTTTCTGAGGGAATATTTGGTCTATAAATGATGCAGTACATCTAAAAAGTAGTTTTGAAACGGTCTTGGGGTGTTGGTGATGTAGCGGCCATTAGGGGTTATTTTGGTAATTTGTCATGTTAGCACTAAATTTTTTAGAACTCGTAACGTTCGAGGGGTGGGAAGTGAGGAATAGTGGTAGTATGTCTAAAATGAAGGTTGTTATCGATAATAAGTCGATAAGGCTAGATTAAGGATCCGATTATCGGATCGAATTAACTAGCTATCGTAAGATGCTATGAACGGTTAAGTGGGAATCAGTAGAATAAGGAATGCATATATGTTGAATGATTACTAAGAGCAGCATATGATTTGACTAGGTGATGCAGCTCGTTGCGATCAGAGATTGCGAGTTGCTTCGGCTATAAGCCCCATTGATGACGTGTTGTTGCATTCTTGTCGTTATGATTGGACAATGGTTGTCACGACCCGAACTCATGGGTAGGCTCGCGAGCTAGGCACGTGACCGGCCGCAGACCCAATAGACTCCAATCAAGGGCTCTGCCAGGCCGTACTCACTAAAATCCATCTGAACTGCAGCGAAAATTAAAACTTCTACAAACTTAAATTACATTTTCATATTTTTGGTTGAATACAACACTCATGACACCACTCTTCGTAACTCCAATTTATCAACAAATAAAACTAAACCAACAATCTAAATATTATGAGTTATTCAATACAGTCTCGGAAGCTCCGTGCCAAATTGTTCCTTCCTATGCTCGTCACCATCACCTTAATTTCAAACCTGAAATAATAAGTATGGGATGAGCTACCACGTACTCAGTAAGTAAACAATGATTCAACTAGGTGGACCATGACATGCTAGAAAATAACTCGCTTTATATTATAGCAACATTAAGAAATCTAAAATCATATAATAAGAATTCATCTGGTTAAACCAAATAAAGAACATGGAACAAAACTAAGGCATAAAACCATTAACACAAAAACCCCACGACAAATGGTTATATCCCACATTAGTTTCAAACGATATGCTGCGGTCAGCGTACAGGCCCCACTGTCTAGGGCCCGAAATCCCTCCTACATTCAGGATAAATAATTATGTGGACGCAAGGGCGAACCACGAGCAACAGTATTGTGCATCAACGTACAAGCCCCGTTGACCAGGGCCCGAATTCCAACTTTCCCCCGTGGATATGGGGCACAGCAATCGAATAAACAAAATGACCTTTTAGTTCATCATAAACACAATCACTCATCAATGGATGTCAAACCATCCTCACACCCATTTTGACAGTTTTCAAGCTCTTCAATTTTCACAAGAAAATACCAAGGCATCTTACCTGCACTAATTCTTTCAAATCCGAGTTCCATTACAATTTCTAAGAAAGATATCATTTACATGCTGGTCCGATTTTAACTGGAATTAAACCAAACCACTAAAAGCTTTGTTTAGCAAATCAAGTCAGACTAACTAAACATGATTAAAAGGTCAATGCTGATAAACGCCACTTTTTATCAATACATAAACATATACATTTTATAGAAAAATACTAGTTGAATCAAAAGGTCACTTACTTGTCGCTGACACATTTCCTCGATTCAAAATCTAGCGCGATGATCAGTTGTTATCTTTGGCCAATAGAACCGTTAATGCCATTCCTTTCATCTCCATAGCTCCGACTTCATTATAACCCGAAGGGTATCATTGATGACATGCAGAATTCCTGTTGGATATTGTCTCAAACAAATCATACTCCGCATTCAACTGCATGTCACACAACGCGTCTAAAATCATGCCCAGTTCACCATGTCATTCTCGGCATTTCATTACCGTTGCCGAACTTTCCTCAATTCGCCCGATTTTAAGAACCAACCAAGCAACCTTATACTCAACCTTCATTCTGTAAACGCACCACCAACATAGACACGAAACCGTACAATACCACATGACCATACTCCCACCACCGAACATATGCACAGCCTACCTCCAGCAAAATAATTGAACATCAATTTTTAATCCTCAACTAAATATGCCTCTTTTCATCACTAAACTTTCTTTGCTCATCCGTGGTTCTCAATAATGCAAAAGTAAATTAAGTTCGGTAACAATTTCTTTGACCGACGTTAGGCAATTTCCCACACTGCACACTCAATCCTATCCACCAATTCACTGCCCAGCTCACCCATTTTCACACTTCTTCACACAACAATATGTGCCATGCACTCACCATTCATTCATCCTAACACGCAGCAGAACACATACTGCTATACAAACCACTTCACCCTCCAAAGTACACTCACACTCACACGCTAAGATACAACAATTTTCAAACAGCTATATCAACCCCTATATGTAGAGAATACACAACCATTGTACACATACAGACATTGCTACACCTCCTTTACACACGTTGTTTGTATAGCCATATACACTCCTCCTGCACATAGTCACCCACACATCAACACATACATAACCACGCCCTACACAAAATATGCACCCACGTAACCGTGCCCCACAAGCACCGTTCTTACACACTATCGCCCAACAACAGCCACACATATACAATATATACACATGCATAAAAAGAACATGCATCGTACACCCACCGATGTACGGACACAGACCACCATTTACCACAATCACAAAATCATACACATTCCACCCACATCTATTCAATCCCAGTACAACTGCTACAACCATCAACCATTACATCCAACAGGTTCTCTCATAAATCACGAAGTTCATAATTTTTATCGATCATCATCACAAGAGAAGACTACCCAAATCAGTTTACCCAATAACAGATCGAACCATGGGTCACCATGACACTACAGTGCGGCACCGTGGTGGTCCACAACTGGTGTGACCGGAATTATGGCTGGCCGGTGGTAAAATCGTGAGGTTGTGGCAGCGGCGCAATGGCGGTATAGAAGGTTACGGCCTATATGTGGCGGCGGTTGACGGAGGCTCTTGGCGATGCATTTGGTGGAGACGCCGGCCGGAGTTGATTGCTGGTGGTCGAAGGCGTGGTCGATAGCGGTTAGGTCCAAGGCCATCGCAGCGATGAAGACCGGTGATGAGTCCCATACGGCGGTGGCAGCGGCGCAATTGGCTATGGTATTATGGTCGCGGAGGCGTTGGTGATGGTGCTCGGTGAAGGAGCACCGGAGTTGATCGCGGTGATGGGATACATGGCTGGCAGTGGGGCTGTCTCGAGGTAGGGGTGGCGCCGCCGATCTAGGGCCGACTGCCATCTCTCATCTTCTCTCCCCGTCTTCTCTCTCTGTAGTGTGAAAATGGGTGAGTTGTCCGCTACATGTCTGCCCATCTTCTCTCCCCGTCTTCACTGTCCGCTACATGTCTGCTCACCCATTTTCACACTATGTAGCAGACATGTAGGACACCATAAAAATTTCTAAGTGTTGGAGGTTAGAAGCTCTGCTGCGTCGTCCGCTACATAGTGTAGCGGGCAGGTAGGACATAAAAATAAATTTTAAAAAAAATTTCAAGTGTTGGAGGTTAAAGACTTTGCTACGCCGTTCACTACATAGTGTAGCGGACAGTTAGAAAATTAATTTTTTTTAAGTGTTGGAGGTTATAGACTCTGCTGCGCCGTCCACTACACAGTGTAGTGGACAGGTTCTAAATGTTGGAGGTTAGAGGCTCTGCTGCGCCGTCCGCTACACAGTGTAGCGGACAGGTAGGACACTAAAAAAAATTCCAAGTCTTGGAGGTTAGAGACTTTGCTGCGCCATCCGCTACACAGTGTAGCGGACAGGTAGGAAGAAAAAACTTTTCTAAGTGTTGGAGGTTAGAGATTCTGCTGCGCCGTCCGCTACACAGTGTAGCGGACAGGTAGGACACCAAAAAATTTCAAGTGTTGGAGGTTAAAGACTCTGCTGTGCCATCCGCTACACAGTGTAGCGGACAGGTAGGAAACCAAAAAATTTTCTATGTGTTGGAGGTTAGAGACTCTGCTGCGCCATCCGCTACACAGTGTAGCAGACAGTTTGGAAACCAAAAATTTTTTTATGTGTTGGAGGTTAGAGACTCTGCTGTGCGTGTCCGCTACACAGTGTAGCGGACAGGTAGGAAACCAAAAAATTTTCTAAATGTTGGAGGTTAGATACTCTGCCGCGCTGTCCGCTACACAGTGTAGCGAACAGGTAAAAAACCCAAAAGTTTTCTAAGTGTTGGAGATTAGAGACTCTGCTGCGCCGTCCGCTACACAGTGTAGCGGACAATGCTAACTCTATTATTGTTTTTATGAAATTGGCGACGGAATAAATGTTTAAGTGAAAAAATCAACAACCTCAATATCTCAAATGCACGATTAACAATAAAAAATCATCAATTAACAACCTAAAATCAACGATCAATAATCATAATTCTCTAATGCAAAATTAACAACCTTAAATTAGTTCAAATAACACAAAATTTTTCAAATTACATAATTGTTCAAATAACACAAAATTAGGGCTCATAGTTCAACATTGGGGGAAGCTTTTTCACAAGTGCTATAGTCAAACACCGTCACTTGAAAACGCATATGCCCCATGTGTTCAAAGACTACAAAGTCCCCTAGATGGAGGTCATGCTGCTGCACGAATTCGTTCCAACCTTCTTTAAAACAAATTTTCTCTTGGTCGTGCATCTTCTTGATTTTAACAAGCCATGACCCCTTGCGGCTGATTAAAGTTACTTCGAACCAAAGTGTGGTAAGTAATCTGCAAAAGGCTACCGGTATGTCCTAACATATTCATAATACAGTAAGACAGGTAAGTTTTTAACCAAAGATAAAACTTTTAACACACACGAAAACACAGAGAAAGAGGGATGGCCTACAAGTTATGTATGAAAACCAGGCACCATGACCTTGAAGAAGTGTCTGCCGACTGAAATGTCCCTGTTCACCGAAGCAGAAGCCATCAGGACGAATCTATCCTGGAGGTGCGCCACGTCGGGGGGAGGATGGTGGTGTATCTGGAGATGTGCATCATCGTAGATGGGGTCGCGCATGGGTGAGATGTTCGAGACAGATACAGAAATGGGAGAAAGAAGAATGGCCGAGGTGTTGGACTTTTAAACAGTGCAGGGACGTCCGCTACAGTATGTAGTAGACACAAAGAAGACGAAAAGTTTCCGCTATCCGCTACAATATGTAGCGGATGTGGAAAATTTAAAAAAAGAATTTAAACTAAGGATGTCTCTCATAGGTCCATCAGAAATAAAATTCCAGTCTTCGGTCGAAAGATTATTAGAAAAATATTAGAGACAATTATTACAAATGTCAAAAATTACAAAAAATTAAAGGTCCACTGCATCTTCTTCTTCCTCATCTTCGGCGTCATCTTCTTCCTCGTCTTGCAAACACCCTGGACTTATCCCCAGTGCCTTGTAATGGTTCCGCTTGTCATGGTTGGTCATTTTGTTGCACAATGCACACCTTCTCAGCTTTTTAGGTTGAGTTGCCTGTTCAATAGAGCTCTTCATCCGCGTAGATCTCTTGCGGCCTTTCGTTTGCGATATAATTGGATCCAAAGGCCGGATATCATTGTCGTCTTCCTCCCCCGGCTCATCATCTTCTGATCCCGTTGTAGGCTCGGTGTCAACCGCATTGCTGACTGAAGCTGCTTCCAACTGGTCGACGATGGGCTCTTGCTGCTGAGCTACCTCGAGGAGATGTTTATATCCGGCCATTGTAGCAGCACCCTTTACGGACAAACGGGTGAACATTGTCACCAGATGATTATACCGCAACGTCTCTGATTCTTCAAAGTCAGTATACGGGTGCTCCGGAAAGGCAATGGTACCGTGCAACCTGTTTGCACCTTTCGTCCACCGTGGCAGGACATATTTATCGGGGATTGTCCTGATATTCTTCTGGGTGAAAAACCGCAGAATGTGTCTACACAGGATGCCATGGAACTCAAACTTCTTGCAAACACATGTCACCGAATCCGTCAATGTGTCGTGGCTCACCGTATAAATTCTGCGCAGCTTCTCAGGGACGAGGTCATTCACGAGCGAATAAACCTTGTACTCACGCGTAGACTTTTCTGCCACCTTGTTTATACTGTATCGTCCCGATTTTCGCAGCTCTACTTGGTATAGCAGGAAGATCTCCTTCGTATAGACTTTGGCACCGTTCAGCTCCAGCGGGGTCTCAAGCAACCTTCTCCTTTGTTTGTACGTGCTTGCAAAGTCTGCAGCCCTTTCTTTCACGAACAACGAGGCAACCGCTTTTTGTGCTGATGTGACGAAACTCTTCAAATTGGTAGCTGTACCCACATAACTATCGAACGTGGCATTCATAGATTCACTCCTGCCCGTCGTTTTCATGCCCGCAGAAAAATACCTCCTCGTGTAAACGCCAATCCATTGCTCTTTGAGCTCGTACAAGTGCTGGAGCCACTCGTTGTCTTGCAATGAGTAATCCCAACAAGCTTTTCCCACCTCTCCTCAAATTCCTCAATCGTTAATGACTTATTAATGCACTTTTCAAAATCCTGTTTAAAGTCTGGATACTTTGCATACACGTGATGCAGACGTTCAGGGTATTTGTTGCTTATGTGCCAAGTGCACAAGTTGTGTCGAGTATCTGGGAAGACGGTAGCAATAGCCTTCTTCATTGCCAAATCTTGATCGGTGATGATAACTTTCGGTGCTTTGAAGTTCATTGCTTCCAGCCACGCCCTAAACAACCATTCAAAAGAACTCTCGCTCTCGTCCCTTAACAAGGCGAACCCGAACAGGATGGAGTGATAATGATGATTGACGCCCGTGAAAGGAGCGAACGGCATCGAGTACTTGTTGGTACGGTATGTGGTGTCGAAAGTCACGACATCCCCAAAATGCTTATAAGCTAGCCTCGAACGACCGTCGACCCAAAAAATTGTACTAACTCGATGCTCGTCGTCAAGTTTATAATCGAAGGTAAACTGCGGGTCCTCCATCTGCATCCGTTTCAATAGGCTCATTGTGGATTGAGCATCATTGAGGTCATACGCGGCTCGTCTATGGGTTCGGACCGCGTTACGAACGTCTGTCGTGTTAAAGTTTAAATTTTGAATTCCCCCAGCCTGTTCAGCAAGAACATTAATCATGTCAGTAGGTCCTAGTCGCGCATTGCTCATTGTGTGAATTAGGCTCCTCGCGACCTTACCCATCTTCTTGTGTTGATGCATCTGACTCACCTTAGAAGGGGTTACTAACGGGTGATTGTGTGCCAGTTCCAGGCTGGTAATAAGCCAATGATCTTGCTTGCGTTTATAGCTTACGAACATCTTGACCTGGCAATTTGTGCGCGCAAAGCAGTCCCGTCTTCTACGCGAATATCCTAAATCGTCATCACTGTCTCATTTTGCTGTGGGTTTCTGCCCCTATGACACTCGTATAAGCGAGAGCATATCTTTTTTGTTACGTTGCTTGTTCTTGTAGTCTTTATTCTAATGCCAAAACCAACCCTCAATGAATACGCTCGAAAACATTCTTCAGCTTCTTCCAATGTTTGAAACGTTCGTCCTAGATACGGATCACTAGCATCTACGGGGGTGTTGGAGCTCGACACGAAATCAGACATTGTGAAACAAGACCTATGTAGAAATAGACTACGCTTAACAATCAAATAACATTTCTAACTGAAAATATTACCTCAAAATTACCTTGACGAATAGACCAATTTAGGATGACAAATATACCATATACATAATCTCAAAAGTGTCTCCAATTTAACAATTATTAATTTATTGAACATAACAAATTAAAATTACTAAGATAAATAGACAAATTCATCATGCCACAATACAATAAACATATCTCAAAAAATTCAAATTTAAATAGGATAAACTTTTGAAGTTAACGAACCTAAAAAAAATGAATTTGTTTAAAGTTAACAAATTAATTTTTAGAACATCACAAATTGATGAATAGAGTGACAAATTACTAGAACATCACAAAAAAATCTATAATTTTTTTGTCCAAAAAAAAAACTTTATCAGTCAATCCTAAAGAAAACTTCACCATTTCACAAACTTATCTTACTTGAGTGAACCTTGAAGCAAGTGTTACTCGAAGCTTGAAGGGAGCTGAAAACAAAAGCAAGTGGGTCTGAAAGAGAAGAAAATTGTGCGGAAAGAGGTGAGAATGTTTTGATGAATAGGCAATACTGTCAGCGATACTGTATAGCGGACATCATTAAAGGTACATAAATTCATCTGATACACTGTGTGTAGTGGACGACTGATAGCTTTTGTAAACAAAAAAAAATATTAACGGATCAGCTCCCATATATATATATATATATATATATATATGCATGTATGTATTTATGTATATGTGTATGTGTATACATATATATATGTACACATATATGTATACAATGTATATGTATATATGGCGTTGAAGGGAAGAGGAAGAAAAATGGGGTGGGTCCCATTCATTTTAGTCCAAATCCATCAGGATCAATTCTATACCACCCCCGGTATTGTTTTATTCCACTGCAGTGGGATAAGACAAGTCCAAAGGATACCTTATCCGGGGACAAAGTGTGTGTCCAAACGTCGGATATGATTATTTTTATCTTATCCGGGGGTCTGATCCCGGGCGCCAAACATAGCCTAGAAGTTTATCGTTTCCATTTGATCACCACGGTACATCTTGTTATAGTTTGAGTGGTGATATAGCAAAAAATATGCCTCCTTTCTACATAAGACACGTGGCAGTTATGACACGTGGTCCAGGCCGACTTATTAGGCAGTTGCTGATTAGGCCGTTGCTGTCTTATTGCTGATTAAAGCAGTTACCATATCGGTCACCAAGCAGAATCTTAAAAAAGCCTTAACTCAATCAGCAAGTATTGACATGTGATCCTCTAAGATCTCAATTCGATCCTGATTGGAGTTGGAGAAGACCCAGTTCTACTAGGGCTCTTTTTCCTACTACTATATAAAGGGGTCTAAACCCCTCAGGTATGGACGACTACACACATAATCACATATTGTGTCTTACTGCTTCTTCAGAGTTCTATATCACTAGCCATCTCTGACTTAAGCATCGGAGTGTTCCCTCGCCGGAACCCCACCCGGCAGTCACTCCGTGTTCTCTTTTGCAGGCTTATCTCTGGTGTGGTTCCCGATCTAGTTTTTAGCTGCAACAGATTGGCACCATCTGTGGGACCACTACAGGGAACATGGCCAATCATTCTTCTTCCAGGGACTCTTCACATAGTCGTTCTCAACACCGTCACGCGCGAACTAGCAGCTTTCATCGACTTGGTCGTTCTCATGACCAACACTCGACCCATTCACGCTGCCATCACGCCAGTTCTGTGGAAGATGCACACGTTAACGTAACATATGTAACTCCCGAATCAGAAATCAGACCTCGGAGAAACCGCTCTCCGATGTCTACTCTGAAAAATGGGGATCTTCGTCATCGCCTAAATCGCCAGCTATTCAAAACACCCCATGCCGACCCTACGAAAGAGATCCACGAACTGAAAAATGTCATGAACACTCTTCAACAAAAGCTCGACATGGCAGTGGCTCCACCATCCACTCACCATTCTCATCTTGACCCTAGCGACCTTCGTCTTCGTCTCACCTCCAGATCAAGTTACGGCCGCAAATACCGATCAACGGCCGATCCGACTTACAATCTCAAAGAGAAGAGCGGAGATCACATAACCAGGAGTGGATCTTGTTATCGACGTGATCCATCAGTCAAAGACAGTACTAACTCCTCTCCCGTATAGGTCACCAGAGCTGAGACCCCTCGAAGATCTATCCACAGGAAGAGGCCGCCTAAGCCTCATTCCCAAGAATGGGACTCCTGGAAGGTAGTCCCTAGATATCATTCTCCAGAATGATCTCCCCCAAGGGATGAATATGGATATCCATTATCAGAGGCCATCGAGAAAGCAAAACTGCCTCCCAATTTTTGGATGCCTCAATGTGATCTCTATGACGAAACTGGAGATCCGGGAGAACATGTCTATCAGTTTGAAACAAACATGCTCCTCCTCCAGGTCTCAGACGCTGTCATGTGCAGAGCCATCCCTACCACTCTAAGGAAGGCTGCACATGCTTGGTTCAAATCTCTACAACCAAGATCCATATGCTCCTTTGGCCAATTATCGGATCTCTTTCAGAATCACTTTGTAAGCAGTCGCTCCCGAAGGAAGAATTCGGCGAGTCTGCTGAACATTGTGCAAGAGAAAAATGAATCTTTGGCATGCTTTCTCGGACGATTCAACGCATCCACTTTGGAAATTGATAACTTGGATGAGTCTGTGAAGTATACTGCATTCCTCCGTGGCCTTCAATCCACATCCAAGTTTGCATTCTCTGTGAACAAAAGTCCTCCAGGTAATATGAAAGCCCTTCTCGAGAAGGCTAAAAAATACATTCAAGCAGAAGAATACCTGGAGACACACAGAGGACGGCAGGAAGAAGGGAAGGAAGAACAGAAGAAACGGTCTCAGGAATTAACTCCCCAAGGAGGAAAGTCGTCGAAACGTTCTAAACATGACGAACGGCATCCCAAAGACCCGTTCACATTCAAAAATCTTACACCCCTCAATACCAAACCATCACAGATACTTCACGAGATCAAAGACAATAAAGCTCTCTGATGGCCAGAAAAGATGCTATCTGGGCCAAATAAGCGAAACTAGGACTTATGGTGCCACTATCATAACCATTATGGCCGCACAACTGACAATTGTGGATCACTTAAGTGAGCAATCGAAGCCCTTATCAAACAGGGCCAATTGAGAAAATTCAGAGCGCACAAAGCCGGACAGCAACAGACACCCCCGGAGGTGGAAAAAGAGAAGATCGATAGGAGCATGCAGGAACAATAAATACCATTTCTGGAGGCTTAGCCGCAGGAGGATCATCGGGAAAGTCTTGAAAAGCATACGCCAGAGAAGTGTGCTTAACGAGCCAAAACCCGAGCAAGAAACAGAAGATTGCGTCTGTACCAACGATATCTTGTTTCGATGAAGATTTAAAAGATGTGAAGACGCCTCATGATGACCCATTAGTCGTCATAATCAAAGCTGGAAATTTTGAGGTAAAAAGAGTGTTGGTCGATAACGGAAGTTCTGCAGAAACTTTGTTCTATGACGCATTCAGAAAAATGAACATTTCGACGGACTGTCTTTGAAAGATGGATTCGCCGTTGTATGGATTTTCCAACCATTCAGTTGCTGTCGAAGGAATTATTGCACTCCCGGTCGTAATTGGGACACCTCCAACACAAGCCAACCTCATGCTTGATTTTATGGTGGTAAAGGTCCCCTCTGCATACAATGCCATATTGGGACTCCCGGCACTCAACCAGTTGCAGGCTGTGGTGTCAACTTACCACCTCAAGATGAAATTCCCTACAAAAAATAGAATCAAAGAGGTGAAAGGAGACCAAACTACAGCCCGTCAGTGCTATGTGACTTCATGCCGATCGAAGAACAAGGAAGCACTCATTATCGAAGATCCTCGAGAAGATACAAAGATGCAAAGGGGACAACCAGTTGAAAACCTTGTCAGCATTGAAGTGTATCCTGGATACAAAGACAAGACCGTTCGAATAGGTTTGAATCTTAAGGAAGACACCAAGCTCGTGGTGGTGAACCTATAAAAAACCTATGCTGATGTCTTTGCATGGATAGCTGCAAACATGCCTGGAATCGATCGCGAAGTTATTACCCACAGGCTAAATGTTGATCCCTCTAAAAAACTTGTCAAGCAAAAGAAAAGGACTTTTGCGCCAGAACGACAAGAGAAGATTGAAGAAGAAGTAGATAAACTCATAAGTGCCAACTTTATTGAAGAAATCTACTACCCGGATTGGATCGCCAATGTCGTCATGGTTCCCAAATCGGACGACATGTGGCGGATTTGTATCGATTATACAGATCTTAACAAGGCATGCCCAAAGGATGGCTACCCACTCCCAAGGATCGACCTCCTGATTGATGCTACTTCGGGTCACGAACTGCTCAGTTTTATGGATGCATATTCTGGTTATAGCCAGATCATGATGCATGAGGATGACGTCTCCAAGACTTCGTTCATCACAGATAGAGGGTTATACTGTTATAAAGTAATGCCCTTCGAACTCAAGAATGCCGGAGCAACTTACCAACACCTGGTGAACATGATCTTTCGGGACTTAATCGGCAAGAACATGGAAGTTTATGTCGATGATATGCTCATCAAGAGTGTAAAGTCAGACTCTTATGTCGAAGACTTGAAAGAAACTTTCGACATTCTTTGAAAGTATAAAATGAAGCTCAACCCACTGAAGTGCGCTTCCAGAGTTGCATCTGGGAAGTTTTTGGGGTTTATTGTTTCTCAACGTGGAATTGAGGCAAACCCGGAAAAGATCAAAGCCATCCAGACCATGACGTCCCCAAAAACCGTCAAGCAAGTGCAAGAGTTAACAGAAAGGGTTGTAGCCTTGGGAAGGTTCATGGCTCAATCAGCTGAACGATGCTTGCCCTTCTTCAAGGCGATCAGAAAAGCAAAAAATTTTGCTTTGACGGACGACTGTCAGACCTCGTTCGAAGAACTTACAACCTACTTGAGCTCTCCGACCCTGCTTTCGAAGCCATTCCCCGGAGAGGACTTGTTTCTGTACCTCTCGATCACCAGAGTCGCAGTCAGCGTTGTTTTAGTCAAAGAAGGGGATGAAGTCCAGAAACCCATCTATTACGTGAGCAAGGTCTTACAAAATGTAGAGACAAGATACCCAAAGATCGACAAGATTGCGCTAGCCCTCATCACTTTAGCTAGGCGTCTTCGACCGTATTTCCAGTCTCATTCCATTATCATTCTAACGGATCAACCGTTGAGAAAGGTTTTACTGAGCCCCGAGGCATCAGGAAGGTTGATAAACGGGTCCATTGAGTTGGGGGAATTTGATATACAATATAAACCTCGCACTATAATTAAGGCTCAAGCCTTAGTAGACTTCATCGTCGAGTGTACATTGCCAGAAGACCCCCCTCAGTTGGTTGTTTCTGAGGTTACAGATCCTTGGAATCTTTATGTGGACGGCTCTTCAGCCGTTGGAAGTAGTGGAGCCGGAATCATTCTTATAAGTCCAGAAGGTTTTACAATCGAGTATGCACTTCGCTTTGGTTTTCAAGCCTCAAATAACAAGGCTGAATGTGAGGCTCTTCTCGCGGGGATAAGGCTAGCACACGCTTTGAGAGTGGACTCACTATCGGTTCATAGTGATTCCCAATTGGTGGTCAATCATGTCCTGGGAGATTACGAGGCCAGAGACAAAAGAATGGCTCAATATCTCGAGTTAGTTAAAACTTCAGCTGTGAAGTTTAAAAACTTCACTATTCATCAAATCCCCCGAGACCAGAATACTCAGGCAGATGCATTATCTAGGCTTGCTTCCGCCGAAGCAACAGATGTCTGATGCTTTGTATACCTTGAATTCCTAAAGGATCGTAATATCAGTTCTCAAACTGAGATTGGAGTTATAGATCAAGAGCCCTGTTGGATGGACACGATCATCAAATTTTTGTCCACAGGCAAATTACCAAGTGAAAGACATGAGGCGAGGAACCTTCGTGTCAGAGCAGCCCGGTACGCAATAGTGGACGGTGTTCTATACAAGAAATCCTTTAGCATTCCTTATCTAAGATGCCTACGCCCGTCAGAATCCCTATATGCATTACAAGAAGTACATGAAGGGATATGCGGTCAACATCTTGGAGGAAGGACGTTAGCCCAGAAAATACCAAGGCAGGGATATTATTGGCCAACAATGTAGAAAGATGCCATCAAATTCACACGAAGGTGCACAAATGTCAAAAATTCGAGCCAGTATCGCATACACCGGTTGCCCCTTTGACTTCAGTTATTTCTCCAATCCCTTTTGCAATGTGGGGAATGGATCTGCTAGCACCCTTTCCAATGGTGTCTGGGCAACGATGATTTGTGATTGTGCCAATAGACTACTTCACAAAATGGACTGAAGCAGAATCTCTGGTCACCATTACTTCAGCCAAGTGTGAAGATTTCTTTTGGAAAAATGTCGTCTGCCGTTTTGGAGTACCAAGAGCTTTGGTCGTTGACAATGGAAGGCAGTTTGACAACAATAACTTTCGAACTTTTGTACGAATCTAACGATTGATTTGAGATTCACTTCAGCAGCTCATCCACAAACCAACGGTCAGACTGAGAACATGAACCGAAGTATCTTACAAGGATTAAGAAGAAGTTGGATGAAGCTAAAGGTGCATGGGTTGATGAACTCCCCCAAGGTGTTGTGGGCATACCGAACCACCCACACTCGGTAACTGGAGAAACGCCTTTTTTCCTATGCTATGGAACCGAAGCACTGTTGCCGGTTGAGATTGGAGTTCCAACAATTTGGGCCTTACACTTCAACGAAGTTAACAACAAAGATGGACTCCGGGCTAATCTTGATTTAGTCGAACAAGCTTGAACTCAAGCCCATGAACGATCTGTGGTGATAAAACAACGAGTCGCATGTTATTATAATCAGAGGGTTCGGTCCAAGCAGTTTCAAGAGGAGATTTGGTCCTGCGCAAGTTAGAAGTCTCTGATCCAAAGGTAGCAACGGGAAAGTTATCTCCAAACTGGGAATGACCCTATCGTGTTATAAAGGTGCTCAAACCAGGTGCCTATACACTGAGAACACTTTCTGGAGAACCAATCCCTCGCACTTGGAATGTTAAGAATCTGCGAAAATATTACCAGTAGCATCTTGCCTCGAGGCAAGACACTTCTTTTTTAGGGGGATAGGGGACCAAACCTTATTATCAAAACCCCCGTCTATTAGAAGTTGTCTTTAGAAAGATGATTTCAAATAAATGGGTTGTCAAGCAATCCAATGTAAACTTTATCTTTTGCTCGAGCAATAAAGTCATTTTTCTCAGCATTGTTATAATATAAACTTAAACATTCTGTCTGAACAGAGTGATAGCCGAACACTCTGCTCGAGCAGAGTGATGGCCGAACATTTTGTCCGAACAGAGTGATAACCGAACA
>JAVXUP010004014.1:0-45020 GCA_033070095.1 Escallonia herrerae | reverse complement strand
GTTACTTTAATTTCGACAGGAGTTTTTACCATGTGTGCTTTTGGTAAGTTTAAGCCCTCGGACGAAAAAAATTCAATATTAATTTTGACAAACCGCAAAGTAAAATGCAAGGAAATTCCGCACATATTCAAGGTAGCATCCCTGAAAGAGTATAGTAAAGCATCTGAGATACACAGCGTTTACAAAACTTTGTAACCAATATAAAGGCTATCATCACACAACACAGTAGCTGTTCTTTAGTTAGAGTTCTTTAAGGAAGCATTGTGCCTAACTAACACGAGCAAGTTCTAAGGAAATAGCCCATGGGCATGATAGTGCTGAACAAAGCTCAAATCTAGTCCATTTTGCAACGATGACGATGACGAAAAGATATTTTTTTTAATATGTACTTTTTTCATTTTTTGTTTTCATTTTTGATACAATAACTCAAGCAGTGTCAAAAATCCGAAAACACAATGGAGGTGTTTTCCACTTTTCTCGACAGAGTCTCACCCTCTGTCAATGAAAACCCAATCTCTTCCACTCTTAACCCCTTTTCTTCCCAAACTCTGCTCACCATCACATCTCTTCACCGCACTCCTGCGCACGGTCACATCCCCCGCTGGCATTTCCGACAAATGGAGGTGGTGTTGCAGTGGTAACACCACATGGGAATGGCGATGGTCCTGATGAGTATGCCGACAGTGCTCACATGTGCCGCCAACAGAAATCTCTAACTACCTCCCTGCGGTCGACCTCGATCTACCACGTCGCCTCCATCACCAAGCTCAGTTTTAGGGCTTCTATTTTCAGATCTAGATCTCTGTGGCTGATTGCGGTTGCGGTGGTTTTTCTAGGTGGCTGATTGTGGTCGTGGTGGTGACAGTAGGTGGCGGACTGTGGTGGTTGTGATTATGGTAACGTGGCTGATTGCGGTTGTTGTGATCACGGTGTTGCTTGATTGCGGTTGTTGTGGTGACAGTGGTGGCTGATTGCAGTGGTTGGGGTGACGGTGGTGGCTGATTGCGGTGGTGATGGGGACGGTAGGTGGCTGATTGCACTTATGGTGGTGACGGCAGGTGCCTAGGTTGCAGTTTGATGTGGTGGGTGGTGGTGAATGAAATGGACTAGTTGGAGTAGCTTTGGCAGAGGTGATGCAGGTGGTACTCAGACGGAAAGAGGACACGACCAGAAAATTTACAGGTGAAAATGAAAATGGTAAACATATAAAAAAAAAAGTAGGTAAGAAAAAAGTCGCGAAAATGATAAAAGTACATGACGATATATCCTAACTGCATACGAAATTGATAAAAATGAAAACACAAGATAAAAACAGAAACCAAAAATGCTAAACATACAGGGCTAAGAGTTCTTACCAATATATGGTGACACAGTAGCATGCCAGAAGAGCCCCCACTTTCCATGGAAACTTTGTTGAATCTGAATGACATGCATCTTAGCTCAACTAAGCTTAACAGCCTCATCTAACTTCCATTGTGACGCCACTCTTTGCTAGGGTGCCCTGGTTGAACCTCAAGATGCAGTTTCACCAACAGATTGAAGAAGAACCCTCACTAGGTTTGCACTAACCGGTGATGGTGAGGTGAAATACGTCCACGATCTACAAAGTGTAGCATGAGCTTATCTGCCTCATCTGTTTTTCCTTCTAACATCAGTCCCTTGCTTACCTTATCACATAACTTTAAGTCGGGAATCAGATTCCGATTAAACATTCGACAAGCCACCTTATATGCTGACTGTGGGATCCCTTTCCTGCGATAACTCTCCATTAGCACGTGACAAGCATTGGCATCACTTCTTGAAGCTCTCCTCAGAACTTTCCCTAAGAGCTTATAAGCAGCGTCAAGGTTCCCAAAATTACAAAGTTTTTCAATAACCTGACTGTAAACAGTATTGCAAGATTGCCTTAAAAGCATCTTCTCTAGTAATTTGAGCAAATCTTCCACCCTATCATGCTGACAATACCTGTGGATGACAGTTCTGTATGTAACAGAGGTAGGGACCAAACCCCTATGGAGCATTTTACTGGTGAGTTCAGTGGCCTCATCAATCCTACCTTTCTTTCCCAATGCATCGATAACTGTTGTATATGTGACTGCGTCTGGGTGTTTGTTAATCAAGTACATATCATCAAGCACTGAGAGAGCAGCGTCCAAATCATCAATTTTACAAAATCCATGAATTACACTCGTAAAATTCACCACATTTACAGCACATCCATTATTTAGACACTCTTGCATGAACTTCCTAGCATCTTTCACTCTCCTTTCTTGACAAAGAGATTGAAGCAACAAGTTAATTTCAACTGGGGTAGGAAAAAATCCCTTTCCAGTCATTTCCCTGACCAAGTCACAGGCCTCAGACAGCTTCCCTTCCCTCCAAAACCCATGCATCACAACACTATACGTGATGGCATTGGGGATCCACCACTCCTCCTCGCTTGTGTTTATCATCTCTCTCGCCTCTGACGATTTTCCGTTCCGACAAAGCCCATTTAACAACGCTGTATACGATACAGTGTTTGGCTTGCAGCCACGCTTGCACATCTGTTGAAGCAACTTTTCAGCTTGATCTATCTTCCCTATGCGACAGAACCCCATTGACGACGGTAGTGTAAGTCACCACATCAGGAATACACCCTTTGGAGAACATTTCATTCACAAGTTCTTTTGCCCTAGCTATGTTACCCGCTTCACAGAATGAGTGAACTATTGCACTATATCCAACCTTATCAACCCGAAGCCCTCTTTCTTCTGCTTCCCTCAGAAAGCCTATTGCCTCTTCACCATGACCCTGCTTAGAGAGCATATGGATAAGATTATTATATGTAACCTGGTCCGGCAACAAATTACTATCCTTAACCATCTTCTCCATCAACTCCCTCACTTGCTCAATCCTTTTCTCCTTACAGAGAAAGCCCATCACAGTATAATAACTAACTTTATCTGGGGAACAACCCTTAAATGGCATTTCGGAAATGAGCTCCATTGCATCCTCAACACGATGCACATCACAATAACCCTTGATCAAGCAATTGTATGTGTTAACATTAGGAGTAATTCCTACAAGTTGCATTCGATTCAAAAACCGCTGTGCCTTGTCCAACCTATTCGCTTTTTCAAAGTATATATTGGCATGCGGCCTTTTGCATCACAGTCAATACCTGCATTGCTAATAAAGTAGCCTGTGAGAGTCTAGCCTTTATAACGCCATCTAGAATTCGGCGTTAAGATTTTTAGGGTTTTGTGGACACAATAATTTGTTCAAACTCCTATTATCCCTTTAGGCTGCGTATGAAGTTGACTCCTCTTTTTTTAGGCATTAATTATTATAATATTAATGAATTTTGAGTTTAAAGATAAATTATAATCAAAGACTGTTTTTTGACAAAGTGGATACACAAATTTAAAATGTAAAAAAAAATTGCATTAGATTTTTTTCATTGTTAGGTCCCGTAAAAATGACTAACATTTTTTACTGACTTAACTATTTCGTACTTTGAAGATGTAAAAACTATCCTTAAATCTTTAATATGTATTTGTATATATATATCTCGTCTCATTTCTCTATCTCCTCTCTCCCTCTTTCTTTTCCCCATTATTTCTCTTTTTTTCTCGCTGACACCCTCTTTATTCTCCTTGCATTTTTCCTCTCATCCCCGTTCTGACTCTCTATTCTAGATTTATGGTTAAGAATTTAGTAAAGGTTGATGTTATGGTGGCAGTGAAGGATTATGGTGGCCGCTGGCATTGGTGGTATGTGGTAGTGGTGTCGTGGTGGCTGGTGATGGTCGTGATGTGTGTTGCTGAGGTGCCGAGATGGTTGTTGGGTGGTGGAGTATATGGTGGTGGGTTGGCATTGAAGAGGGTAAACCTATATATGTAAAATGGGGTGGTGTCATGGTGGTGCTATGATGGAGAATATTGTGAAGGTTGTGGGTTAAGGGGTCGGATATAGTGATATTGTGGTGGCTTATGATGATGAATTGGTGTTGCGGTAGTTGTTGGGTGGTGGATGATATGGTGGTGGGGTTGGCATTTAAGGGGCAGATATGTACAGGGGTGATGCTATGGTAGAGAATATGGCGGTGATGGTGGTGAGTTGGGGGTCTGTTGTGGTAGTGTCATGGTGGCTGGTGATGGTAAAATGGCGTCGCGATGGTTGTTGGGTGGTAAAGCATAAGGAAAGAGTCGGGTTTTTGTGTGTGTGAGAGAGAGACAGAGAGAGGGAGATAGAGAGAGAGATCCTTGATTTACAAAAATAAATTTTAACTTTTAATTATTATTTAAATATAAAAAATTACTTGGTTTCGTGGCTGCCAAAGACAGCCACAAATAAGGGAGAATGACACCTCAATTTTCCAAGAGGTGGAGAGTGCACATGTGAAGTTAAGCGAGAGTTGAGTTGGCATAAGGAAGTATATAAGGAGCACCTGTTGAAGGGAACTAAGTGAGAATACATAGGGCATTTTGGGAAGGTTTTAACTGAGGTTGAGGAAATTTTCCATTTACAAGGTTTAATAAAGAATCATTCCTAATTTTCCAAATCGTTGATACAAATAATATCCAAATAACAAATCAGCTTTCTATATAAACTCCGCGAACTAGAAGAAGCTCCCGGGAAGGTCAAGGAAAGAACTTGTTCTTCCGCAGTAAAGAATTCTTCCAATAATTCCGACCTAAGAAACAAAGGATAATTCGGTAAAGCAATGAAGAAGTTATAGACTTTCAAAGTCACGTGAATATCAGCTAGGCATGTAGATGGTATTAAGGAGGCAGCTGTTCGAAGGAGAATTGTCCAGAAAGAATTTTGTGAAGGCTCCAACTGAGAAGTTATAGAAGGAAGAGAAAGGAAGAATTTACAAGAAACAAAAGGTGTTGGTGTGGAGAATCGAAGAAGTTACAGGTCCTCAAACTAAGGTAAAAAGTCAGTTTTTAGTGAGTGTGTGTGTGTGTGTGTGTGTGTGTTCTTGAGGGAATGAAGGCTGAGTTGGTTATGTTTTGATTTGATTCCACGATAATGGGGAAGAGGAATGGAATTACAATGTTGAGGGTGAAAGATTTGGTGTGTGCAGTGTGTAGCTGTGTATATCTGTGTATATGTGCGCTGCTGCTGCGTGCAGTGGCTGTGCGAGCCATTGTGTGGGTGTGTGTGAAGGTCTTAAGGTGTGTTTAGGAATGAATTGAAAGGGTATGGGGTCAAATCCGAAGGTGGAATGTGTGTGCGTGTGTGTTCGTTCGTGCGTGTGAAGAAGAACAGAGGGTTTGCAACTGTGTGTTTATGGTTGTTGCACATGTATGTGTGTCCAGTGGCTGTATGTGTGTGTTTGTGAGGTGAAATTAGAGTGTGTAAGTTTATGTGTAGTGTGGGGTGTTTGAAGTGTGTGAGTGGAAAATGTGTGGAATTAAGGTGGTACGGGGTGTTGAAGAAGTAAGCACAAGAAGTGCAAAATCAAGTGAACACGTCTATGTGGCTGAGGTGTAAACGTGTGTGTAAATAGTAACTGTTATTGTCACTAAAAGTCTTGCTCTTTTATCCTTTTCAAACTTTATTTTAGAAAAACTGTTTTAAGCCAGAATTTTTCCACAAAAGAGAGGAACACCTGTTGTTTTTAAAAGATCTACAATCTGTGAATTTTAGAAATTTTTCTGAGTTTGCTAAGGGTCAAATATTTTTATCCTTGAAATAGGGTTGTAAATTTTTTAAAATACCAAATCAAGTCATTTTAATCTAAAAATTTTATGCAGATCTTATGTAGGCGAAACACCTCAGTGTATAAAATCTCATGACATGTTGAATACAATTGCCATTTTTAGCAAAATTGGTCTGCTAGCGCTGAATTTGGTTATCCGAATAGGATTTTCAAGCGAAAATTTCTTCAACGATTTTTTTTAATCCAAAAATCAGTTTATATTGTTTAAAAGGGATATTTTGACTCATTTTGGAAAGTTTATTAGTGCAAGAGTCGTCAGGGGATGTTTAGGCAATTTTACTTATGCTTGGGGTGGTTTGGTAATTTTTCACACCCAGTGACGAGTTTTATGGAAACTCATGATTAAGAATGAGCAATGAGAAATTGGAGTTAAAGTAAGTTCAAGAAGGATGGTAGTGTATTTATGCACTTTTAAGGGTTAGGGCAAATCCAGTTAACCGACTAGTCGTACTAAGTGTGGTCAGATAAGCGGGAAAAGTGAATCATATCATAATCATAGAGTGTAAGAATGGCCACCGTAGCCCATTGAATGCTCTACCTCGGAAGTAAAGGATAGTGCAGCTCCATTATGTTATTCATTTGTTTCGTTTAGCATACTATATTAATGATGATTGTGTTGAACTCATGTTGTTGTGCTTGAATACCGGTTGATCTGGTACCCGGTATTTCTTATTGAGTATGTTGTTCATGACTTAAGGTAGAATTGTTTCCCTTAGCCCACCCGTTTTTTACGCTTAATAAGTTGATGAGAACTTATGATTGAAATACTCTCTGAGTCTGTTCCTTTAAAAAATCTATCCTTTTTAATTTATGCAAGACTGAGATGAACACCCCGTATGAAGGGGTATTAATAAATGGAGGGCTAGCGAAGTGAAGTAACTGGCAGTTAGTGACAAATAAAGTAACTGAAAAAAAAAGAAGATGAAACGCGTTAGAGTCTATCATGTCGTGTCAAGTCGAGCATGCACTGCAATTGATTTTAGTTGATATTGTTGATTTTATTGTCTTGTTATTCTCATTATTATTGTTTGCTTTAGTGTTTTCTCTTGCATTGCATTTGCATAGCCCACGAGTTCGTCCAAATGGAATTGATAATGTTCTATTGGGCTTGAGCCACTTAATCTCAACAAAGGTGATGTATCAAGGTGATTGTAGATATTTGTTCTTTGGTATTCTTAAATTCATTGCCTTCGTTGAGAGATCATGATCAATTTTTCAATATTTTTGAAAGGGTTATGCGTTGTACTCCTCATATTATCCTTACTAGGCGATTTACGTTTAGTCCTTATCTGATATGTTTTTCAGGTACTATGTTTGAACGAGGAGAAACCCCTGGTAAAGGTAAAGATAAATAAATATAAATATTACGTTGTATTAAGTTGTACAGTTTTCGCTGCGGTACGATGTGTGCTTTCAAGAAAATTTTTTGTAAGGACGTGTTTGTGATGTCCCTTTATAATCTTAAGGTTGTAGTAGCTCTGTATTGTATCAAAGGTTGTGACATTGACAGGATTGATATCTCAGCTCCGGTGATGTCAATTGAGTTACGGGTGCCATATTTAGTATCAAAGCCATGTTACATGATTCTGTAGACTGCTGGGGTGTGTAGATGAGTGATTAAGTCTTGATACGAGATTAGGAGGAAGAATGTAACGGTTTAACCGAGATGTATAAGCCTGGACCAACCAAGGCGTAATTGTTTTATAAAAGTTGTCCTTCTATTATCATTGTAGGGAATGGGAGGTGCACCGGCAAATATGGGAGGGTGGATTAAAGATGACATGATGAATGTCCTGAACCCTGATGTGGACAGTGAGAAAGACCCTAAACAATTAGGGAGGATCTAGTAGATTCAGATAAGGAACCCGTGGTCATGAGTTTGCAGAGTAAGAGGAAGTAGAGGATGATCAACCTTATCGAGCCAAGATAGAAGTGAAAGAAAAAGGACCAAGTGAGGGGTCTAGGAAGAAGGATATAAAATTTGGAGACGAAAATATATAAAGGTCTTCGACAAGAGGGATGGACTCTTCACCTAGTTAGAATCCTTAAAAATTAAAGCGGGTAGTGAGATAAAGAAAATAGAGATAGAATGTCCCCAAGAAAAGAAAAAGACAAATAGGTTGGTTGAGGACACGATAGACGGTAGCGTGCGAGTTGTTCAAAATATACAAGAAGTAGTCCGTGAATGCCCTGCTGGTAGGGCATTGTCTAGTAATAGGTGGAAGATGTTACTAGAAGAAAAGTAATGGAGTGCCGAGTTGTTCAAAGGGAGATATGGTTTTGCTTAAGATAAATGTTGTACGTCTAGATGCAAAATCTAGCATTGTATGTTGATCATAACATAAGACCTATGTTGTTTCAATATTGTTAATTTATGAAGTTGTGTTTTTATATGTGAGTATAAGACTCGTTATTCTATTTTCAAAATGGTACGTAATCAATGAAACGGTCCATATACTGGAAAGACAGAAGAGAGACTCTCCGCAAGAAGCATCATAGACTGAATCATCTTTGGCCAACACCGAAGGTGCTAACATGGAGAGCAACAACGATAATAGGGCAAAAATTAATAGAGAAGATTTAAGAAAGGAACTAGTGGGACTTTTGTGGGAGGTTGTAGCAACACCTGCACCTCAGCCGACTGCTGCTAATGCAACTATTTCGATAGCAGAAAGGAAGGAATGTAAGTTTCTAGATTTCCAAGATGCTCGACCTAGCGAATTTCAGAGAGAAAGTGATCCAACTAAAGCTGTCACTCGGATAAAGGAAATGGAAAAGGCGTTTGAGAAGCTTGTGTTTGCTAAGTATATGTTACGAGGGGCAGCAATTTATTAGTGGAACGTAGAGAAGCAAGTGGAGGAAAAGAGGAGGGCAAATCAGACCTACGTCAAGTGGAGCCGATTTAAGCAGCTATTTGAGGAAAAGTATTTTCCTTTAAGTGTACAAAATAGGTTAGGTATATATTTCTCGGATTGAAACAAAAAAACAAAACTGTGAATGAGTACATCCGGGAATTTAATGAATTGGCGTGCTTTGCTCCTCATCAAGTAATTACGGAGTACCACAAGGCCAGACACTTTGAGGAGGGTTTAAGACAACCTTTGAGGAGAATACTAAGGAGTTTTCAACTTCAAACTTTTGTTGAAGCAGTAAAGAAGGCATTGTTGGAAGAAGCAAAAAGTTGGGAAGCGTGGGAGGAGATGAGGGAACAAGGAAGGAAGCCGAATAGAGGTCAAGACAAGGGCAGGGATAGCAAAAGGAAATTTGGAAAGAGGACAAACGAAGGAAAATCTGAACAAGGTTCGGGGCAAATGGTGGAATTCGAGAATGTCGTCTGTATGGAACGAGGCATGAGGGCACCAAATGTGTAAAAGAAACATGAGCTTGCTTTAAATGTGGCAAGTAGGGCTATAGAGCGAAAGACTGCAGGTTGAATAAACGAGTTTGGTACGAGTGTCAAAAAAGGGACATAATGAGAAATAGTGTCTCCAGCGAAACACACTAGCCACAGAAGGAAGGCCGAGCACAGTAGGTTATGCTAACGCTATGGAATTAAAAGATGCTATAAAATCTGAAGAGGCAGTGACAGGTACTCATAAAATAGTTGTCTTATTTGATTTTGGTACTACCCATTCCTTTGTTTCGTTAGCATTTGCAGAAAAGTTGATGACACCCTGTCAGTCACTTGATGCCATAATTACGATGAACATACCTAGTGGCAATTTCCTTTTAGCCCATAAAATATATAAAGAATGTTCGATTCAGGTAGCTGATCAGATCTTGTATACTAATCTTATACCCTTAGATCTCAGGGACTTTGACGTAATCCTCATAATGGATTTGTCAGCTGCCTATCATGCTAACATAGATTGTCACCGTAAGTTGATTAAGTTGTCAATACCTACTAGACTTGAACTTGTCATACAAGGAGATAAGGTGGTAAATCCTCCTTACCTAATATCTACTCTACGAGCTCGTCCTTATTTTCGTAGTTGATGCCGAGGTTATTTGGCATACATATACGATATTTGTGTTAGTGAACCATAACTGGAGCAGATACCAGTAGTCAATGAATTTCAAGATTGTTTTTTCAAAGACTTCCAAGGCTACCACCACACCGAGAAGTGGAGTTTAGTGTTAATTTAGTTCCCGAAACTAGTCCCATATGTAGGACACCTTATAGGTTGGCACCTGTCGAGATGAGTGAGCTGAAGGTATAACTCGAAGAGCTACTGAAGCTATGATTTATTCATTCCCGTGTCTTGCCATGGGTAGCCGTAATATTATTTGTAAGGAAGAAGGATGGGTCTACGAGGCTATGCATCAATTACTGAGAACTGAATAAGGTGGCGATCAGGAATACGTATCCTTTGCCTCGTATAGATGATCTTTTTAATCAGTTGTGGGTGCTAAATATTTCTCTAAGATTGACCTATGATTGGGTTATCATCAATTGAGGGTGAAGGGAAGCGACATTGCTAAGACTGTTTTAGGACCAGGTATGGACATTATGAATTTCTAGTGATACCTTTTAGGTTGACTAATGCCCCAGGAGCCTTTGTGAATTAATGAATCGAGTCTTTCGAGAGTATCTTGATCGTTGTGTTATCATTTTCATCGATGACATTCTGATATATTCGAAGAACAAATAAGAACATTCCAACATCTGAGGCATGTTTTACAAATATTGAGAGAACACAAATTATATGCCAAATTTAAGAAGTGTGAGTTCTGGCTTCAAAAGGTAAAGTTATTGGGTCACGTGGTGACAAGCGAAGGGATACCGATAGATCCCAAAAAATTTAAAGCGATATCGAACTGGGAGCGTCTGACATCCGAATATGAGGTTCGTAGTTTTCTAGGTCTAGTCCGGTACTATCGGAGGTTCATTAAAGACTTCTCTAAGATTGCTTCCCCGCTGACCAACTTGACCCGGAAGAATATAAAGTTTAATTGGATAGAAAAGTCTGAGCATAGCTCCCAAGAACTGAAGGATAGGTTAGTGATTGCACCAGTACTTACCTTACCATCTGGGTTGATGGGTTTCTAATATATATATAGTGATGTATCCCGAGAAGGATTAGGATGTGTTCTTATGCAGAATAGGAAAGCAATCACTTAAGCATCAAGGTCGCTAAAAAACAATTAGAGGAATTTTTCAAGACATGACTTAGAGCTAGTAATAGTGGTGTTTGCCTTGAAAATTTGGAAAAACTACCTATATGGTGTAGCATGTAAACTTTATACAGATCACAAAAGTTTAAAGTATATTTTCACATAAAAGGAGCTTAATATGTGGTAGAGAAGGTGGTTGAAACTCCTTAAAGATTATGATTGCTCTATATGGTATCACCCGGGGAATGAGAATGTGGTAGCTAATACCTTCAGTAGAAAGAAGATAAAGAACCTAGCTTCCTTTATTACCCGACAGAAGGCCATTATAGACGATTTGAACAAGCTTGAAATTGGTGTGCGAGTGAAAGGAGAAGGGAGTAGTAGCCTGTTCTAGATGGAGATTCGACCTACGCTACTTGATCGAATTAAAGAAGCTCAAAGTCAAGACACGAAGTTAACCGAGATTCGAAGAGAGTTCAAAAAGAACGACAAAGAATATTTTAGTTATGATTAAGAGGGGATTTACATATTTGAAGATCGGGTGCACATTCCACCTAAGGATGAATTAAGGAAGAAATTTTGACCAACGCGCATAATTCTAAGTACTCGATCCATTCAGGAGAGACAAAGGTATATCGGGATTTGCGGCCAAGTTTCTGGTGGCCAAGCATGAAGAAGCAAATATCGGAGTTCGTATCAAAATGCATGACCTGTCAGCATGTAAAAATTGACCATAGGAAGATGGCTGGACAACTGCAACCACTACTTATTTTTGAGTGGAAATGAGACCATATTACCATGAATTTTGTATTCGGATTACCCTTGACATATAATAGAAGTACTTATATTTAGGTGATAGTAGATTGTTTAACTAAAACGACTCTATTTTTCCTATAACAGAGATGCATTCAACGAAACAACTAGCCCAATTCTATATCAAGGAGATAGTCAACTGATACAGTGTGCCGGTTATTATCGTATCCGATCGGGCTATGAGGTTTGCCTTAAGATTTTGGAAGAGTTTTCAAGAGGAATTGGGAACCAAACTGAGCATTAGTACAGTGTTTTATCTGAAACGAATGGTCAATCTAAACGGACAATCCAGATTCTGGAAGATATGTTAAGAGCTTGTGTCTTAGACTTTGGAAAAAATTAAGAAGATCAGTTAACTTTAATTCAGTTTTTGTATAGCAATAGTTATCACACAACAATTGATATGTCCCCGTACAAAGCATTGTATGGTCGAAGGTGTCGTACACCAATTTACTGGGATGTAATCCGAGAGGGGAGATTATCTCGTACAGACTTAATCAAATAAACGAAAGATAAGGTTAAAATTATACAAGATTGGCTCCGTATCGTGCAAAGTAGGCAGAAGAGTTACGCTAATAGGAGACGAAGAGCATTGGAATTTGAGGTAGGTGACCTTGTATTTTTCAAGGTGCCGCCGTGGAAAGAAATTATGCGGTTTGGGAGAAAGGAAAAACTAAGCCCTAGGTTCATCAGACCATTCAAAGTCACGTCAAGGACTGAAGCAGTAGCGTATAAACTTGAGCTACCTCTGGAGTTAGATCACTTGCTCCATGTGCTCCATGAGTCTATGCTGCGAAAGTATGTCTCGAATCTGTCACATGTGATAAGACTAGAACCGGTAGAGATTCGAGACAACCTCTCATACCAAGAGGTACTAGTGGAAGTGGTCGATATAATGAGCAAGTATTTTGCTCTAAAGCAGTACCGGTGGGCAAGGTGATTTGGAGAAACCACGTAGTTGAAGAGGCCATCTGAGAATTCGAAGCTTTGATGCGACAAAATTGCCCCCACTTATTTATGGATTAAGGTACTTTATTTTAAATTTCGAGGCCAAAATTTTTCTTAGGGGGAGGATGTAGTATCCTTGATTTTTAAAAAATTAGAAATTAAATTTTTAATTATTATTTAAATATTAAAAGAAGAAAAGAAATTTTGCATGGTTTCATGCTACCAAAGACAGCCACAAACAAGGGAAAATGACAACTCAATTTTTCCAGGAGGTAGAGTGTCCATATGAAGTTAATTTGGCATAAGGGAGTATATAAGGAGTAGCTGTTTGAGGGGGAAATAGGAGAGATTACAGAAGCTGTTTCGAGAAAATTTTAGCTGAGGAATTATAGAGGAAAGAGAGAGCAAGAAGATGCAAGAAACAGAGGACAATTTGGTGAAGTTATAGAGTTTCAAAGTCAGGTAAAAATCGCTTGGCATGAAGGGGCATTAAAGAGGCAGCTGTTCGAGAGAGAATTAAGGTGAATCTAGAGGGAATTTTGTGAAGGCTTCAATTAAGAAAATACAGAAGTAAGAGAAATGAAGAACTTGCAAGAAACATAAGTTGTTTTTGTAGAATCAAAGAAGTTATAGATCCTAAAAGTAAGGTAAAAAGTCAGCTTTTATATTTTGGTTATGTTTTGATTTAAAGCTGAATTTGATTTAATACCAAACACCACCACGCTCCAACTCTGGCAGTTTAACCACTCCACTTTCGACAGCAGTGACAGCATGAGCACGGGATCCTCCACTCAAAACGAGCTTCTTTCTAAGGACAACAACTTCTTGCCGAGACTTCTGAAACACATTTTTGAGATGACTTGTTAATCAAAAATTTTACTCAAGAAAGTATATGTCAGAATGCATAGATACTGTATGCATACTTGAGATTATTTCTTTAAAGATCATTACTACATTATTGTGGACTTCATAGATTTGAGACTTTATAGGCAAATTTAGGAAATCTGCAAATGAGATACTACTGTGGCAGAGGCTCGTGTTGGCTATGTATTATTCAATCAGAGGTGGGAAAGAAGCACACCTGTCTACCATCATCTTACGACGCTTGAGCCTCTTCATCAAACGTCGGTGACAATGTTGGAGCCTCTTTTAACCCTCCACCACCTGTCAGCCATACCAAAGCCTCCAAGAGCATAGCTTAGAGGGAATTGAGGGGCAGTCAATCAATTAAATGGCGTTGTATTCTTTCCTCTTGCTACTTGTGTTATGAAATCATTGTAATTTGATTGTTGTTATAGATTAGTTTAATGTAACTAGTATGCTTTGATGTATTTGTATACCACGAACTCGTTGGAGCAATTGAGCTCTTTGTTTTATACTCTCTCCGTTCTCATAAAATTTGATCATATTTCTTTTTTGGACCGTCGTACAAAATTTGCTCATTTCCAAAGTAAAAAAGATTAAGTAGTTAAGGTCGGTAATGCTATTCTGGTTGTATTGTTCTGCCATATTAGATGGAAGAACATGTTGCCCAAGATTCTTGACATTAAAAAGGTTGACCCCGACATATTAAGCAGCTTTTCATAGATCTCATGCTTGAGTTAGTGAAAAAGGGACAATGCAGTCCTCGACCTTTGACCACCGTACTTGGGTGAATAAAAAATCTGGTAGGAGTTTTGTAAAGAGATACTTGACTAGGAAGGATAATAGGTTGAGGACTAAGAAGCTTAAGGAAAACACGGGCTTTGGCTGGGATCATATTAGCATAATGTTTATTGTTTCATCGTTGTTTGGGACAACTAATTTCTAAACACTTGGGCTCACATTGTTTCCAAAATCCTTAGTACATATATCAATAACATTAGGTGACCTAACTTATCTTAAACACATAGAGGCGAACCGAAATGCTTAGGCATTTTGCAACCTAGTCACTTGATTCTAAACAGGATGCCCTTACTGATAAGCAAGAGGAAGCAGTCATGGAGGAGATCATAAGCGAGGGCAGTGATTTAATTTTCCCAAAATCACAAGTTTTAGAAAAGGTAATGGGTCTAAGGAGCATTTGTCTGAAGGGGGTGCGTCCAGGGATACACCGGTAAGGGTAAACAACATAAGATCGATGAAATGGATGTGTAATTGGTGATACTTACCAATCTCATGAAGGCAAAGCTTGTTAACTGTGCCACAAAAGTTGGTGATCCTTAGTTGATAAATAGCATGGGTGGCATGTCACCTCAATAGTTTGTTGAGACCATAAAATAGATTGAGAAGCCAATCTAGAGGGAGATGTTTATGAGAAGCTTGGAAGAGCAAAGATTGCGGCGGTGATGCTAGTATCTCATTTCGTAGTTTTGTCACATTTGTTGCTACAATTTTTACTTTGGAGATTGTTGTTTACTTAAATATGGTCTCTACGTAATGCTAAGAGACTACTTCGTTAGCATTTATAGTTTTTCATTTGGGTGTATGCTTGTTAGATATATTTATAAGTCCACAATTTTTTTTTAATGGCAATTTTGGAAGTGGATATTTGCGGCATGATTTTTTTTATACGTGGGAGTAGAGGTTCATGATTTGGAATCTAGTATGTGTCATTGTATTGTTCCTTATTCGTGAATAAGTTATTCCCCTCTTCATTTCTATTAATTAGTTATTGTTATGGTATAATGTTCTATCTTAATTAGTAGAGGAATGTCGCTTTCATTCTTGCCCGATGATTTTTCATTATTTGACAAAGAGGAAATAAGCATTACGCACTATAAAATATATCCCTCAGGTGAGCTCTCTATCTCTCTACTGTACAGCCTCTCCTCCACAGACCCTGTTTGATGCGCCTCCCCCTCCACTCCCATGGCTGCGAGGTGGGAAGGGGAGGCCCTCTCACTGCAAATCCTCTTCCTCCATCTCCTTTTGCTCCTGTCCTCCACATCTTTTGTTCCTCATGTCTGGGCACCCCATTTCTGCCTCCGTCTGCCACCACCCACGGATTGGCAGTCCTTCAACCATTAAATTACCCCCCCCCCCCACTACCCTCCGATCTCCACCACCACCCACAGATCGGCAGCCCTTCAGCCAAAAAATTACCCCCCCCACCCATTACCCTCAAATCTGACAAGTTTTTACAGATCCTTTGTGATTATCGGACCTCCGTTCCAGTTAGTTTGGGTTGAGATTTAAGATGCGGGTCCAATATGATGGGATTGTAACTTGAAGATGGCGGATCTAATAGAGATGGCTGGTGTTGATTCCCTTCGAGCTGCGGATCATTCAGATCCGACCTTGGGAACCTGCTCCACTTCTTTTAGTTCCGATGTTGACCGCAACAGTAATATAAACTGTCACTTTGTACGGCCCATGGATCTGATGCCCAGCAGCATCTCCTCCACCCGCTACCACTTGATCTGGATTTTTAAATTCTAACAATGGTAATATTTATAGTTTTCGCTTTTCTCCAAGGCCATGTTGGCCAGTTCAAGTTCCAGGGTCAAGCATCTGTTGTTGCTTGTACTCTTTTTCTATTACTTTTTGTACTTTGTTTATAGGGTCAAACATTAGTTTGTACTCTTTTAAGATTGTTCTTGAATGTTTTAATTAATGAAATGTTTGTTGGACCAAAAAAAAAGACAGAGGAAAGACATAGCTTTCTCGTGACATATATGGCACATGCATTTCTTGCTGCATGGTGTTCATGTCGCACATCTATCTTGAGACCACATGCATGTGTCCTCGTGCCTAGTTGAACTAGCTTGAGCATTATGAGAGATGGAACTCTTTTATGATGGCTGCATGTGACTTCAAGATGATGTTCAAGTTTGCCGGTGTCCGGTGAAAATGGAGCAATCATGAATTAGGAATCGTGGTTAATATGATGACTAGTCTGAAAGCTGCAGTGCCCTTTCCTCAAAGAGTTAATAGTTTAATAATAGAAATTTGTTTCAGAGAGAAAAAATTGGAAACCCCATGATGTCTATTGTTTTATTTGTCACAATTGAGTATTATATGTTTGGCCATGGTCACACAAACATGACAGGATTCTTGACTGCCTATCATGGATAGGGATCATGATCCCCTGCTGTAACCATGATTACAGCAGGAGTGCTGTCCCATGTTACTATGAGAGGGAGAAGAGAGAGAACCATGTTTTTCTCTCTCTTCCCTCTCTCTCTCTTCCCCTTCTCACAAACAGAAGGACAGCACCCCTGCTGTAATTATGGTTACAGCAGGGGATCCTGATCCCATGGATAGATGTATCATCTTTAAAACTTTAGAGAAACAACATCTTGCCAAAATCTTTTCTTACAAATATCATCACACGATAGCTGGCCACACCTTAAAATCTTTTCTTACAAATATCATCACACGTTGCTGGCCACTAAGTTTGGACAATTATAATATTGGAAGCTATTTTACGTGTCTATTATTCTATACTCCTTTGCTTTAATTGGTTGATTGTAACAAGTGTAGCAGTCGTTTCATCCTTATTTGATACTCTTTCTATTGAAAACCACAGTACTTCTACCATCTGTTCTATTTGTGCTGCAAATACACTTTTCTACTTGTTTATTTAACATATATTATAGTATTATGATTACCGTTGATGATAAATTTCAAAGGAATGGTTTGGGAGCATCCAATTTTATATTTATGTGTACGCGCTTGACAGTGTCACTTTCAGTATATGTGTCATTAAATCAATTACACTACGGTTTTTGTTTATTGGAGTGAGGAATAAAAGATTTTTTGTCTTTTGGATTTTATTCCGACTTGGCTCAATTGGTAATAGAGTGTATCCACTTTTTCATAATAGTTTTGTTTTTTTTTTTGGATTGACATAGTAATTTGATTATATATACCAATAAGCCATGAGATGCATCACCGTTGCATAACGATAATTGTTTAGGTTATTGGATATCCAATGAAATGCGAGTACTTTCTTTTGCCTTAAAAATTAAAATTGCCGACAACAACTTACCACTCACCAGCTTTCATAGTTGTAATTTCAAAGTTGCACTCCATAACCAAGGAATAGATAAGTATAAATGAATCAATTTCTCCAACCAACAACTTTTTTTCCTCACTTATGGCAACTTGCAGGATTAAAAAGAGTTGTCGTTATTATGTAGTGAATGTATACCATAACATTCATACGGTCTTAATGTTGAAAGAAATACATGGAGAATGGACACCGAAAATTTCCTTCATTACCTTGGAGCGTTGATACTTGTGTAAAGATGATAATTTGACCTATTACTGGTGGGTGTCCGACCCACCCTGCACCTATAGGAGCAAATTTTTTTGAATTGATCAGATTATGTGGCAGATTTGGTGGTGAGATCAAAACTGCATCAAATTCCGGTCATATTTGGTCTTGAGTATAATTGTCCGGTATCTGACCCGACCTGCTATCCTGTACGGCCCCACATATATAATATTATTTATTACTAGTTGATTACATAATCTTAATTCAAAATCTTAGATTAGGCCTCGTCCATCCATCTTGTTCGTGTAAAAAAAATCCATATAAAACTCTAACGACCACAGCAGCCCACACTCTTTCATTTCTCTACGCCGGATCACCCAATCACTTCAAGTCTTCCACTCCTCCAGCCAGCAGCCGTCCACCCAACCCTAGCCACACTAAACCTGCCCAGTTATAACAGAAACCCCACTTCTCTAGCTAGCCGTGTATCAAACCCCACCTCGTAATCTTTTTTCTCCACCCTTTGAGGCGAACCAACACCAATAATCCACCCTTTGATGGCTCACCAACAAGATACTGGTTCATCCATGCTAAGTTATTTCTTTCTCAATTTCTTTGCTTATTGTCTTTATTTTACTTGTTTCGAAGATTAAATTAGCTTAACTTTTTATTTATATACATGGAGTATGCTCCTTTGAGTTTGGCCAGCTCCCCCCCCCCCCCCCTCCCCCCTCCCCAACGTATCACTTAAAATACTTCAGTGTATATGTATTTTTTTGAGTTTGATGGCTCACCAACAAGGCATCTTAGGGACTATGATGAAGTGGAGCTACCAGGAAAGTAACAGAGATGTGCCTTAATCTACAAATACTTCAGTGTATATGTATTTTTTTCAAGCATATGGTCCGTTGATAGCTAATTAAAAAAAGGAATGGTTCTCTATCATTTTTGTGTACTTAAACAGCTATACTGACACATAAAGCAAGCCATGACTGCATATCACGTCATCAAACTTTCTTACCGGATTTCAGGTACGGAATGTGATCCATAAACAAGGCTGTATACAACAAGAACGATCAGCAGCTAGCCATGTAGACAGAAGTTATAACTGGGCTCATGGTGAAAAGTTTTCTCACCATAGCCAATTTTTCTATCCTGCTTCTCTTGGCACTTATGTAGCTGCTTGGAACAATCAAAACAAAGCAAATCCAGACAAAATGTTTCTTCATATTCACTACCATTTATGCATCGGCCACACTGAAAACAACGTTGTATGCAGAGTGTGCAAGCCCTGCACACATCAGCGATATTATCTTTCGCTTGACAAGTCTCAGTTGGGTAATCATAGACGAACCTCAATTTCTCACATCTTGGGCATAGTTCAATATCAATACAACGGTCGTCATCACACAACAGGTAAAAGTTCCTAAAGGTTTTGAGATAAGTCAAATAGCAATGACCTTCTCAAAACAATAAACAGAGGAAAAGTGCAAAGGAGAGGAAGCATCATCTTGTGGGAACTGTTTCTACATTGATTATTTAGTGGAATTTATGCAGCTAGTCGAGCAGTTCCAGAACATATTGAACTCACCCATGCCAAAGCCACTAACCATATAATGGCTATTCAATTTAAATATCTGGGCTATTTAACAACTTTAGCAACTGATTAAATGTTGATCGTTTTATTTAGTATTTACTCCCTAAAATTGTAAAGAGAGAGCTCTCCAGTCTCATCAAATACTCCTACATCGAGCTTCTCATAAATGTTGACTTACAGATTAACAGATTAATAATATTGAACAATATTGTTAATCTGAATTGCGCAGGAGTTATTTTCCGATCTATCCAACTCCTGGCAACCTGAATAGTGCATCATATGGTTACTACTAATTACCTCAGATACTAATTCAGTAAAACATGCAAAAAGAATTTTACAACATTTTTAAGTGTGTGCACGCACGCACGCACGCTTGCATGCATGCCTATAGTAAAACATGAAGAAGAAAGAACACCAAAAGAACACCAATGCCTAGGAATGACACCATGAAAGGATCTCAGAAATTGTAAGTTGTTGCCTAGTTGACTAATCACTTCAGACCTCTAACTCCCACAGTTAGCACCATACTTGAAAACAATTGTGTTATGTGCTGCTTTTGCAGAAGTTTCAAAAAATAGCATACCATTTTCTTTCACATATTGCTCCTCTTCCTACAAAAGTTATCAAAACATTTAGAGGTTTATCTTTCCAGCAACTGTAGTCAAGTTGCAGTAAATCCATTCACAAAAAAGCTGCATAAAACTATCAAATTTAACACACTAAACAAATGGATGGTTTCTGTATGTATGATGAACTTGCAAATGACTATAATACCACAACTGGTTGTTTTTGGATGTGTAAACGCTGGTTATACCCCATGCACACATTAACATATCCAATTCTTGCTACTAAAACAACTTAACTTGAATACACAAGAAACTATGAGGCACATGTATCAGACACATTGATCCCCAGCGGTGCAGAGGACTTATATGCTATATCTGGCTGCATTAATGGCATATGAACTGTGTTGCTATGACTCATCTCAGAAAATAAATGTGTAGCTGTCAACATACATAGCTGGAGCAATGTAATAGAACACTGAATCTCTCACTGGATGCTACGTTCATATGTGCTATACTAGTAGCGGCACAAGGAGAAGGTCGAAGCACTCAAGAACCGCAATTCCCACTCATATTAACTTAACCAACATACAGCCTTAGTTAATCTAGATATGTCGGTATCAAAAAGTGAAAGGAACAGAGAAGGAGGAAAACGAATCGATGATGCTCTACTTCCCTCGACTATTATTTCCATGGAGAAAAGGGGAGAAGTGGCTTTAATTGTGAAGTTACAATTAGAATTCCTTTTTTCTTGACTTGGTTTCCAAATATTCTGTAATTTGGCAAAATATTCCTTCAAGCTTAACCTGCCATGATATTTAACACTGTCGACATCTGCCAGAAGTTCTGCTGAACAACATTAAACCAAGGACGATTTTGTGGTGGCAAAAGCTTTAATGCATGGTACTCATAAGAAATTTATATAACCACATTAATATGTGAATAATACAGATTAAGGTTAACACTGTGAATTGCATTGAACTCGTTAAAACACACTATGGATAGTTTCGGAAAGGTACAATACCTCATTACCCACATCATCCAGAAATGTCCCGAAATTCTTCATTCTTTAAGATAGAGAGATAGAATATAGATAGAAAAATTCGATGGCATGGATATCATGTATGCGAAAAGTATTTGAAGGCCATCTTGAACACGTCTAAGTTCAAAAGCCGTCCTATGTAATTCTGATATAATCATATATGAAAACCAAAGTTACTAAAACTGACATAGAGTAAGGGAAAGGAAAGTGAGCATGAAGAAAATGAATCCACACATATATTATGAAAAAATATCAATGTTATTTAACACCAACAAACTAAACCTAGTATGAAGAAAATTCATCAAAACGGCTCGATATCATCCATTTATATAACTATAGCAAATTACAGCTACATATATAAATATGACAATCATTAGGTCTAAAGAGAATGTATGTGGAACAACACCAGTTAACGACCATCTTGTTGTTCCGAACTGATGCCTGTACGTGATAAACAAAAAGAAAAAGCCTTATTAAGACCAATGTCAAATGTATAAATAGTGTTCTATATGAGAGTGTGTTACCTTAAGTTTGTATGCCATACTTGAATTTCAGAATAGGTTCAAAATTTTGAGAAGGTCTATTGGTTGTTAGAGTGATATCATGGTCTTGAAGACCCTGTAATTGCAGGAAAAACATATTAGATTTAAGAGTACTTAAAATTATAATAACCATATGACAAAAAAATTTCTTTGTTACCTTATGCTTCCTTTTGATATTCGGACCAATATGTTCATCTTCATATGAAACCTCAATTAGTGCATGCGAATGAGTTGTATTTTCCTTGACAAACTGAATGATGCGAACATTTGCACTCATAGGCTGATTAAACAATATTCTTCCAAAATTTCTGCTCCTACCTTGTAATGTGCCCAACATTTGATTCAACTTCTAGAGTTGGAGATTAATCATCATCATATTTTCATGAACATCTTGCCGAATAATTGGAGAGTTGAGCATTACAAAATACAAGGTTTGGGGCAAGAGTCCCAAACATTGCCTTAATTAAGAAGAGCTAGTTGCAAGGCTTCTTTTAATTTGTTGGCTTCCCTTGTTTATGGTGCAACAGAATTTTTGATTACTTTTACTACATATTTTTCGGGCTTGATCCAATACATAACATCTGGGGCATGCACCATATAATTTTCTTCTTGCTTGCACGTCATTTTCACTATTTTTGGCTGCAACAAGTTAGCAAGATTTAAACGGATAAAATGCTAAAATACGTAGTTTCAATGGTGTGTTAATAAAAAAGGACCAAACAAGAAATAAAGGACATTACTTGATACTGGAATTGTATTTCTGAAAGATTAAGCAACAGAAGTACAACTCCTTGGATGAAGAAACTCAAGACCTTTCTTGTCCATTTTGTATTCTGAAAATGTTTCCGCTTATAAAGTGTAGTTAACATATAATGGGTAAAATCTTGTAATGGGCAACGGGAGATTGAATGCGAAAGAAATAATGAAAATGTAACTCGCAGTTATGAGCCAAACTGATGATTCGTTATTTATAGATAGATGGAATGGCAGTTGTTTTTTACCGTTAGTAGCAAGCAGCCGGTTCGGTTCATAGTGGAAGAATGCATCGTTTGAATAAAGGCATTGAAGCGTTGCAATCTTTGGAAAAGTAAACATATCACTCCAAATAACTTATATAAACTTCAAAATTGGAAAAGTATGGGAAAGAGGATAACATTATACATTATATAATGGTAAAGCAAAAGAGAACACTCTACCACTTTTCATTCAGGACTCTATTTTCAAATCTCAGATCTGCTGGAGTAGATTAGAGCTTCAACCTCAGAAGGAAGAGGGGGTTCAACTATATTGTGTTGTATCTACGCGAGCGAGACGGGAGGGAAATTGAGAGAAAGTGATGGTAGGTTTGGTTTTAGCAGATAGAGTCGGTTGGTTTTGTTTCTTTAGGTTGGCAATTGGGTGGTTGGTTTATTTGGAACCATATGTATAGCATTCTGTATCATGAACCCACAAATAAGAAACTTAGATCACAACAATATAATTTGTGTCCAATAAATTTATATATAATTATTTGTAAGGTCTCAATTTTTAGTACTCCGTAGTATATAACTAATTCATTCTTTCTTTTGAATTAACAACTCTAAAACTAATTATTATTGTTTTTTTATTTACAGCTCTAAATCTAATTGTTAGTTGAAATTTCATTGTTAAAGCTTGTAAGTCATTCTTTTCTAAATTATTATTATTATATTTTTAAAAAAATATTTGAAGTACAAATAGCGGCAAAAGACCAAGAATGAGTTTGGCAAGCATCGTTAAAGTACATAACAAGACATGCAGACATAACGAACCAAAACCGCTTTGATGCAAAAAAAATCCTTGGTATGATGAAAACTATGATGAAGAGTAACGCTTAGCTATTTCTACCGTCAGTTTGATATTTATCTTTTTCGTTCTATATAAAATAAATTGTTTTTTTTTTGGGGCAAGTTTTCTCAAATATCTTCAAATGCCTTTTTCTTGTGTACAGTATACATCCAACTCCGTACTTCATAAGATGAGAAAATTAAAAAAAGAAAACAATTAGAAAATAAATCACTACTAGTCATGAATATTGCATCTGATAAATGCACGGAAAACTAAGCCACATGCTCTTTTCGTGAGAAACTGAAAAAGTGCCTGATTGAAGCTTAGAAATCAAGATAGAGGAAACAAGGGTCTAAACAGTTATATATAACTAAACAATTATGTATAAAGATCTAAATTATCTATTAAGAACAATACTCTCATTGTTTGAAAGACAATAGTAGAATATGAGTACAACAAAGATCTTCTAGCAAATCATTCCTTCTCAACCTTAATGGCCTTCAACTTTTGATTCTTCAAGCTAGTATTGTCATTCTGGAGAGCGGATGTCGTATTTTCTAAGTCAATTATCCCTTTGGTGCCTTTCAAGCTCACTCCGTCTGCATCTCTATGTACTTCTTCAGCAATCAGCCTTTGGCCTATGCGATCACTTTTCTTATCAATCTTCACTAAGAATATGTAAGATAGCCCATACTGATGAATTAAGTCCTTAAAATATTTACTGTTCATGCCCTCCTGTATGAGAGAAGAAAAATTATTAGTTCAAAGTAATATAATATCACAGCATAGTTGTTATAAGGTAATGCTTGATATTTTACCTTTTCCTTTGAATTTATGAAGTCATATACAGCACAGTTAGTAATTCTCTCAGCTGCCTCAAACAATGTAACATAAACATTTCGAACACCATCTCCAACAGTTAGCTTCAGCATGTACCTGCCAGTGGATATAGATACACTTATTAGGCATACATATATTAGTATAAATACTTGAAGTTATAATGTTGTCCAGGGACAAGATGACATCCTATGTCCTCTATCACCAAACCAAAAGGACTGTGAATGCAACCTGAGTTTTCCATATCAAGTTGTTCGACATAAGAATGAAAAAATAGTACACATTGTAACTTGTAAGCTAGGTGTGAAAAAGGAGGTCAAAAGAAATCAAACAACTATGATCTATCACTTTCCTTCAATGCCTCCTTTGCTATCTGGCCATGTTCATAGCTATTATCATATGGACATTGACTTTTAAGTTGATTAAAGGAGAGAAATAAGCATGCCTATGTGAACTATGGAAAAACAATGTGCTGCAAACTGCCACAAAAATCCCTGGCATTTTGCCCCTTGTTCAGTGAATACAACCTTTTTACTGCATTCATTACATGCAGCGTACCAAGGTTTTTCCATGTTGTCAATACTGACAATGGTTCCCTTGAATGAACAATAGTTTTTCTGTTATAAGTTAGATCATATGAGTTATGTTATGAGGAAAACAGCTAGTTACAACATAACCAATTACACTTGCTAATTAATAAGTAAACACTTTAAAAAACACTTGGAACTCGTTTAGAGGTCGTTCGATCAATTCTTGAATATTGACTCGTTCAGCATTTTGAAGTTTCAAACCCCGTAAAGGAGTTGCACTTTCATGGTTTGCATTATGGCTGCAACCAGTAGTGTGTTAGATTCATAGTCAACAAGCACGTCGTGATTGTATCTCGTTGCAAGTGATTTATACATACCATGCTTTTAATGCTTCAACTTCCGGCAAAGCTGGATTTATATGGAGTGTCGTAATGGAGAGTGTGGACAGAGATATGATACCTATATTTTAAGTAAAACATACATAATCAAAAGGGAAAATGGTTTCTGCTTTAACTTTCCAGAAATTGCAATATTAGACTTCATTATCTAAGAAAAATATGCACCTCCATATCTTGTTACTTTGGCCTTTGAGAGAATAACAATAGGCTTATCATCGGCTACATCCGATAGAACATTTCCTTCATTTTTAGCCAAATCGAACCATAATGTTATGACAACAGTGTCATACCTAAAGTATATTAGATACTGCAATGGTTAAGATTGTTTGCTGGTAACACGAAAATAAAAAAAAAATACAATGAACATGGAACATTACTCTGTATTTGTGAGTATCATATCCCGCTTCATTATCCCACCACCTCCTGGCTTCTTTAGCAATGATAAGTTGTCAATATCTCCCAATAAGCCAACCACATCTAAAATGGAGAAAAGGGAATATATGTTAGGTAAGTTTAACGCAAATCGTATAGCTATTACATAATTTGTACAAGATCTCCTCTAACATACCAATGATATCATTATGTTCAATATGGTGCTTTAGATCCTTGAATGAGACAAATTGCAATCGAAGTTGAGCTATATCTATGTTCATCTCAAGCTCCTTCACTTGAGTACCGGAAGAAAAGGTTAGTTCAAACCTTTTGTGTGCACTGTCAAATTGTGGGTTCACTGGTTTGACGAGTCCGGTGGAAATCAGATACGTTTTATCCTTTTGAAGAGATTGTTGTAAGATATCTGCAACATCATTGAATACAATAGCTTGTATTTTTGTACCCTGTCATTACAAAGCAATGTGATACATTATCGAGCATAAATACAGAATGAAAAAATGATTAATTACAGAAAATTTTAAGATTAGTGTACCTCTTCGTCCATGAATATGATTTTCCATGTGTGCCCAGATCCTTTCGAGTTGCAATAGGGCTCCAGATTACCCCTTCGCAGTACTCTAACTTTTACTGCCCAGTCTCTATCATATGCTTGAAGTTGATCTATTAGCACGTATGATTGAGTTGGAGAATCTACTTTGATATTTGTACAGATAGTTTAGTAACAGCATAAATATGTAAGTGAAAACCATAAAGATAGAATTACTTAAGACATTTCTCCTATCGGATACTTAAGCAAGAGGTTGATATGTTAAAAACTACTAAGATAGAATGCATATAAATGTTGCGTTTGAAAAATTAATGGCTAGCATAATTTGTAGGATAATGCTTTATAGTCACCTTCGAGATGATTAGGTGCACGACTTGAAGATCCAACTTCTGATATGGTCAGGGGTAGGGTCTCTTTGATTGTATCTTGTGTGTCCTCGACTTTGAGCGAAACTGAATTTTCCTTGCATTCTTGTACATCATCGGCTTGTATTTTGGCATAACTCTTCCTAGGCCCACGATTTCGTGATTGTTTATCACTTGTACGAGCTTTGTCTAGATTCAAAAGGCTTGTTAGTGTACATATAACTCGATTTCAGGTAAGATATGTAAGTGAGCGTGAGTACTTGTTCTTTCTTAGACTACGTTTTTACTTTACGTACCCTGCATTCCAGCCGGGTCTGTTGCTTTAGATGAACTGGGGTGGTGATCTTCAAAAGTAGAGATTGTTGCTTGCTCAGGTAGCTACTCATCGTCTGAGGATACAACGGTAGAAAGCTTTCGTTTCCTTGCCATTGTCACCTCTTCTTGCGTAAATTGAATACCTACAAAAGCAAGTCTAGGAAATGAATATAGAGGTATTTTGCAGATGGCTTGATTCGAAAGCAGTTTTCAAGTAATCAATTTGCTCATAATGTATAAAGTAGGATATACATAATGATGTTATTGCATATCCATAAAGTTGTTACAAGAAAGTAAGTTAAATTAGGAATCACATGCAGGAAAATGCAATTTTCATATGTGTATCAGAAAAATGTGATATATCGACAAACTACAAAGAGTCCTAGTCTTGCCCCTGCCCATGCTAATCATATTGACGTATTGCTTTATGCTTGTAATTTAGGAATTGGTGAAAAACTACCACAAAGACGGTGGTACTTCCAGATTTGTAATGAAAATAGAGCTTCAGAAGATATATGATTCAGGGGGCTGGGATTTCCTACAGATAGTGGGCAATGCAATGTTTAAAACTGCAGATTCTACTGGTTATGGAGGCCTGTTCTGGTCTTATAGATCAATATGCTGCTCAAGCTCAATTCATTTTTCATCCAAAGTGCAAGGACTTGCAGATTAGCCATCTTTGTTTTGCAAATGATCAGTTCTTATTGGCTCAAGCTGATAATTCCACTTTAATACAGTTTAAGGATGCCCTTGCTGAACTTGAAATCCTATGAAGCTTGGCTCCCAATTTAAGTAAGAGTTCAATGTATCTGGCAGGGGTGGATGAGCAAAACGCAGTGAGTCTCTCTAATACTATTGGCATATCTCTTGGCAAACTCCAAATTACTACTTTGGAGTTCCACTCGACAAGGTGGTGGTACTTATTGCTTTGTTTATGATTGCCAAGTTTTCATTGAAAGGTTGATTAGCAAGATATCCAGAGTGCAATTGGCAATATATGTGTTTCTTAGTATGCAGGTTTATTGGTATATGATACCTATCTTGCCTAAATTAATTGTTGGAAAAATTATATCAGAGGTAAGAGCTCTTGTATGGCATGCGTGAGATGTGAAATGCACAAAGGTCATGGTGGTCTGGAAAGACCTGCGTCTTCCAAATAAGAAGGTGGTTTGGGGATTCAAAGAATACGATAATGGAATAAAGCAACAATCTGCAAACATCTATGACATTTGATGCATCATAAGGACTCTCTATGGATAAAAAGGTGTCATAAGAACATGGCATGTAAGAATCAATTTGGCTGAAAGTTTATACTTTTTCCATGGGAATCTATGCATACCATGGCATGTTAGCACAATAGCTTGTGATAATTTTTTACTTCACCTGATGTGGTCAGAGGTAGAGTTTCATTGATTGTATCTCGTGTGTCCTCGACTTTGAGTGAAACCAACTTTTCCTTGCATTCTTGTACATCACCGGCTTGTACTTCGGCATAACTCTTCCTAGGCTTGCGCTTTCGTGATTGTTTATTACCTGCACGAACTTTGTCTAGATTCGAAAGGCGTGTTAGTGTACATATAACTTTATTTCAGGTAAGATATGTAAGTAAGCGTGACGACTTGTTGTTTCTTAGACTACGTTTCTACTATACATACCCTGCATTCCAGCCGGGCCTGTTGCTTTAGATGAACTGGGGTAATGATCTTCAAAAGTAGAGAATGTGGCTTTCTCAGCTAGTTGCTCATCGTCTGACGATACAACGGTAGGAAGCTTTCTTTTCCTTGCCATTGTTACCTCTGCTTGTGTAAATTGAATACCTACAAAATCAAGTCAAGGAAATGAATATAGGCATTTGGAAGATGGCTTGACTCAAAAGCAGTTTTCAATTAACCAATCTGCTCATAATGTATATAGCAGGATCTACATAATGTTGTTATTGCATTTCCATAAATTAGGAAGCACATGCAGGACAATGCAATGTTTATATGTGTATCAGAAGAATGTCCTCAAAGATTGCATGTGCAAATTCATAATATAGCTTAAGCATGATAGGGTAAAATACTCTCGTTTACCATGCTATCCACGTAGACCATGCACCATGAAATATCTAATGTACTTATTAGAAATGTCCAAAAATCAAATATAGATCTGAATTTCCTGGATAAAGCTAAAACCAAAGGGTTCACTGTAATTTTATAAACTCTAAATCCATAAATAGGACTAAGATGCTGACGCAGCCAAAGGTCCAAACATATCCTTGAAAGGGCTATTCTTTGAGGCATACATACAAATGGGTGGTGTACTATATTACTTACCACTCACAAGATCGTAAATGACAGTCGTGAAATATGCAAGAACAGAAACAATGATTATCATCATTGTTAGTGAAGAAATGAAAGAAATATCAAAAGCTCTTACCACGCAATTGACAGTTTCTGGAGACGGTTGAAGGAGTTGACGACTGATATACGGTACATATTTATGGAGTTTGAGTTCGGGGGACATGATTTTGGGGTTGCTAATTTGAATTCTTCGGTCACCATTTTCGCAGTTGTCTAATACAGAATAGGCGCGACCTTTGAATATGCTTCAACGGTCTTCAACTTCTGTTCCTGAATATGCTTTAGATACTGTTGCCAGATAATGTTTATATTTATATTTATTTAGTTAACAAAAGTTCCATTTGTTGTACATTTTATTATTATATTTTTTTATTAATGGTGATTTATTAATGTTAACCAAATAAGCGTTAAGCATCAACCATTAACCAATAGAATAAAAATCTCGTATTGACATACTTATATATCTTATAGGTAAATGATAAACATGAATGCTCATTAGTCGTACTCAAAGTTCAGCTTATGCGGTGAGCCTTGATCAAGCAATTAATGTAACTCGGCACGTGAGACCTATATAAGCGTGCAACCCAGTAGACAAGTTCGGATGAACATGTTAATAGGATTGTCAAAAAGAATTGAGAAATTATATTTTTGAAGATTGCGTTACAATTTGGAAATGATAATAAGGTTTGTTTATTGCATTTGACAATTGATTGATGTTAAGTTTAAAAAGAGTTCTAAGAACGGAAAAGACACAGGAAAAAAAAAAGCAGTGACTTAATGTTTGAGGTGATTAACTTATTATAATTTTTAGACATATTATAATTTGGGACATATTGGACAGTGTTGATGGTAAAATCTCCACTTCTGCTTTGTAAGGTAAAAAATTGTACTATCTTTTTCTCCAACGAATCCTCTCCTTCAACAGTAGTTTTTTTTGCCGATACAATTAGGGGGATAGAACAAGCGGCAATAAACACTGTTGTTAAATGTGCTCTAAAAACTGGAGTCCAATATTTCTAACAATCAGGTACAACTTGTAGATTCAAAGTAAAAAGAACCAACAATTGGTAGTGTTTTAAATCCAATTATACTGCGATACAACTTGAAACTCGTATGTAGCTTTGATTTGCTTAATCAACGATTTAAATGTTGTAGTTGCACTTGACACACAGAGATAGACCAAAATATGGAAGAAGAATATTCTGACACATCGTTTGAATTTGTTAAGATGCCCTCCAAGTCTATCTGCAATAGAGAAGGAAAAAGAAAAGAACCATCTATTAGAAATCATAAACCAAGAAAAAAGATATGATATAAAGGAGCCTCAAGCCAACATTGAAAGTGATGCATCAAATTATGAAGATTTCATATAAATGAGTGATAAACATTTAATTTTCAAGAGTTGGACTTATATAAAGACCCTATTGACTCATTAGTCAAGATACGGCTCCGTAAATGAACATAGCATATAGCAATTACAAAGTAACCCTGTACGAATTTTTTGTTCAGTAGTGTCTTAGTGATTTTCCAGGTTACTGGAAAGTGGAAAATATCAATGTGATCTCAAACCTTGGAAAAGATAATAAGACAAATATAATTAAAGTTTTAATGTTAGGGAGTCTATATCAATGGCCATATGTTCTCCGAAAAAGCATCATGAAATAAGAATTGCATCAAGCTACCTGTGTGAAAACGTACGGCGGCCTTATATGTATGCCTTTAGTATCTTTTAAGGTAGCAGTCAATTTTCAGGGCCACAATCTGTGGTATGCGAATACAATTAACTTGGTTCTGATACGATAAGCACACACACAATTTGACTGATACTCAAATCCTCACTGGCTCTTCAATCTCTTAACACTTAAAAATCTATCTCTAAGAAAACTCAGAAGTGCTTTTGTGCGTATATTACATAGAATACTGTTAAAAGTAGTAAATGGCTTAATTCTGCTAGAGTTGTCAAAGGGCCGGGCTTGGGCCGGCCCAGCCCAAGCCCATCGGGCCTGCTGTGGGGCCGGGCCGGGGCCGGGCCAGTGGGGCTGCCAACCGGGCCGGGCCGGGAAGGCCCAGTCCAGGCCCTGGCCCTAGGCCCAATATCTAGGGCCGGGCTTGGGCCGGGCCCGGGCCCTTTTTTTTTTCTTGTTATTCAATTTTAAATTTCATCTCTAGGCAATATTCACAATTTAACGAACATAATCTTTATCATTTTATTTCATTATAAGTAATATACATATATATGTATGTATGTATATACATATTTATTTGTTAGCCATAGTAGTAAGAAATAACAATTTAGCCATATATATGTATGTATGTATATAAGAAATAACAATTAAAAGAATGAACGAGTAACAAATATTAGAGAGTTAGTAATTAAAAAGAATTTAGCAAAACTAGTAATTAATAAACAAGAGTACTAATTAGTAAATACTAGTAGTAATTAGCAAGAGTAGTAATTGGAGAGGAACATAGTAGCAAAGCTTGTAGAAATATAGAATGTTTAGGTAAGAGAGAGTAAGAAGATTGGTGTGAAAAATTAGAGAGAAATGGTGTGAATTTATAGATTTTAGAAACTTCACAAAAGACCAAAATACCCCTACAAACTATCCGTTTATAGTTGTTGGGGAGGGTAAGAGTGTAAAGGAGTTGAAAAATATAGGTTAGACTAAAATACCCCCCAAACTAGCCGTTATATTGCTGTTGGGGGGGGGGGGGTAAATTTGGGAAAAGGGGTGGAAGAAAGGGGGGAAAAGCAAAAAATTCAAACAAGTGGTGGGGCCCAGACCCGGGCCGCAGACCGGGCCAAACCGGGCCAGAACCGGGCCGACTTCGGGCCGGGCCGGGCTTTTTCGCAGAATCTGAAGGCCTGGTCCAGGCCCCAAGCCCGCTTGTGCTGGGCCGCTACTGTTCATGGACGGGGCCGGGCCAGCCCACGGGCCGCCCGGCCCGTTTGACAACTCTAAATTCTGCTTCACCATAAGAGCAAGTCAATGGTTTCTACTTTCTTACTACATCACTATATTTCTTTACGTATCATTCATATACTATTGTTTCTTGAAGTGCTCTCTCTTTTGACTCTTACTGATCGAGTTCAGCAAAATATAGCAAAAGTATAACCATCAGGAAATGGATGTTAGAGAGTAGAGATATTAAAATTCTCTGCTGGAAATAGCTCCATTGGAAGTTTGTTAGCTCAAGACAATGAATTTGGCTTTGAGCAAGCTATTTATTTTTCAGTAGGTTCGTAACAGCTGTTTAGCAAAGGTATATAGCCATTGAGGAATAATGCTTAGCTATTTTCCTTTTTTTCCAGAGATTGAGAGTATACATGCTTCATAGTATTATCAACATTATCAGCCAAACTAACCCGATCAAATAGACGCTCTCTAGACCGTTCATCTGTGGTAGTATTGATCAGTGGGCATTGGCTCTGACGGAGTTATCTTTTTATTATATCCAAAAATGGGCTGTCGAGGGCCAAGCCATAGATGATTTTTTGGCTGATCACCTAATCTTATAGATTGGCCCTGACATTAACATTGGCCTTAATGCCCTGAATGTGTCCAACATTTCTCTACCTCCTTGGGAACTTTATTCTCATGGATCTAAAACCAACAACTCAGCTGAAGTGCGGGTTGTTTGGATTTCTCAAGCGATAGGAAAAAAATGTTGTCTTTCCTATTGAGTTTCCTCTGCACCAATAACCCTGCTGCCTATGAAGCTCTAGTCATAGGCCTAGAAGTGTTGTTAGAACGAAAGTTGCCAAAAATGTTGTCTTTCCTATTGAGTTTCCTGTGCACCAATAAGCCTGCTGACTATGAAGCTCTAATCATAGGCCTAGAAGTGTTGTTAGCATGAAAATTAGGATAATTAATCATGTCCTTATAGTCTCAGAACCAATGATCCATCATTTAGCTGGCAGGTCAAAGTGCTAGCATTGAGGTTTATGTCCACATCAGACCACTGCCTTTCGTCTAGGTGACGAATCCGATGGTTTCATCCTACAACACGTCCCAAGGAAAGATACTCATGAGGCATACCATCTAACTCAGGCCGCATTAGGCTTAATCTGACACTCTTGCTGCAAATCACTTGGCCTACTGCCAAGTGATTGCTATGAAGAATGGGCTTTATCAGCAATTCCCCCGTTTTGGAGTTATGAGGGAGTTATCATCATGTTACCTTCACTTGCAGGTTTAATAATCATTATTAAACCAGTAAGGTAGGAGTAATGAATTTGCCATATAATCACATGGACTCCTGGTTCATTACTTATATGAAGTTTCATTAATGGCTCATTGATCATCATCTTCCCATCCTAGGGACCATTCCCATTCTAGGCCACTGTCTGTTCTGATCTAACTATCAACCTTCAAAAAAAAGAAAAAAAAATCTGGAACCCAAAAATAAGATGGAAAGATTTGCTAACGCAAACGAATTCATTAGAACTTTGCAATAATTCACGTGACACAGCTATAAATGTAAATTACTGGATTGTTTACTTCTTTTATCGCTTTTACGCTACATTAGTTGATAAACTTTTTGTGCGTGTATTTTGGTTATCTACAGCATTACGCTAAAAATGGTGAGATGTGAATCTGATGAGAGAAAATGGGAAGTAGCAGAATAGGTAGTTTTAAGTTGGTAACAGTTAACAAAGTAGAAAAAAAGGGTAGGTTAGGGAGAGGGAATGTACATCTAACACAGACATGGTGAACTGAAGATTAAATGGTTAGTCTCCTACCATGGGGCCCAAGGAAAATTCAAAGTCTCAGACACAATTGTTTAAGGAGGAATTTGGAGACACCCATTTCTTCTCTGGTCTTACCAGAACCAATTTTGGTGCCTGGATAGTCATCCTTTTGTTTGTATCATTAACTCATCATCATTAGTATAATAGTCATCACCACACATTTCTTTCTTGTGGAGGCTTCTATTCCACAGCATGGTCACAGAGGTAACTGAAAGTTATTCATACTTGTTCATGGTTTTTGTCTTCTGCATGAATTATGATTGACATGTTGATGTACTGGTGCTATGACCTATGAGGAACTGTGACTTGGAATCTGAAGCTATCTGTTTCTGGTTTTGCTCAGTTTTATGGAGCTTCAAGAAGTTTTGCTCAGTGTCAAATAATATCAGTTTTCACTTGTTTGTGTCAAAAGTTTGCTTGGTTGTAGTTACCTAGAACCTAACTACAATAATAAAAGTTGAGGCTTATTGGTGATTCTTGCCTCAACTTTTCCAGAAAAAATTTCTGCTTGCTCATGGGTTCTCCTTGATTCAGCGTATAATTATGTTTAAGCAAAATCTTATTAAAGAAACCATAGTTTCAGAGTTCTGATTTTAAGAGATTCAATCAGAGCCAACTGAGCTGGTGAACAGTGTTCAAAGCATTCCAATTTCCTAGAAATGCTCCCTTTTATATGGATACTTAATAACTTAGATTTACTGAGTCCCAAAAAGCCGTTTATATATACATGATAGAAGTGCCCAATATGTCGAGAGAGTTACTTCCTTTAGATTTTGGAACACCTCCTGCATCTAGAATCAATGACGTAGAGCATATAAAATTGGAACCAATTGATTAGCAAACTACTTTATGTTTATATTGTATTGAGTACATTAAGTTACTTATGTAATCTCCCGCTTCCCAACAAAATGGGAAAACACACACATGCTCCCGCACACACAGATTATGGTCGACCAACTAATTTCTTCAATTAAGCATTCCATATTAAATTCTAAAGTAAGCCCTCACCCTTGAGAAGTAAACCCTGTATTTCATGCTTTTTTCCACTTCAACTTATTGCAAATTCCTAGAACAGTACTTAAATGTGTAAACATTGACTGTTCTCATCATTTTGGCCCTATTTTAGCAGTCAAACAATACTTATTTGCTCTGCAATTGCAATTTGAGTTAAATCCAATGCTAAGATATTTTTATTCAATCCTGGACACTCGAAAACAATCATTGGGGACAAATTATGTAAAATTTCTCTATGATGCGTACGAAAGTAATAGCTGTGATTGCTTAGTGATTAAGAGAATTGAAGGCACAAAAGCATTTGAAGGAAGGAGTATTGAACCCATGCATTGTAGTATCTATCAAGAGATATGTTCATAAGCTTACCTAAAGTTTAAAAAACTTGCTTTCTATACTGTAACTCATATTAGGAGCAGCCTTCTTGGAAGTACCTAATAAAATCAAACAGAAATAGAACAAAATTAGAAATAATTAAAATATAGAAATAGTTTAATAGAGCAATCCAGAAATTGTGCAACAGAAAGAAAGTAAATGCAAAGAGGATTAGACCTTTAAGAAGTTAAGACTTCCTTATACACGACATTCCTTGTGTACATGTGTCTATCTTTGTCTTGAGAAGCTGATTTCAGCAGTATCTTTGTTGTAGACATTGAAGTCCCACGAGACAATGCAACATACAATTGGCCATGAGAAAAGACAGGTTGAGGTAAATAAACTCCAACATGTGGTATAGTTTGCCCTTGAGCTTTGTTTATTGTCATAGCAAAACAACTTCGTACAGGAAATTGTGTACGCTTAAATATAAAGGGGCTAAAACCATCCTCCGGTGGGAGAAGTGGAATTCTAGGGAGTAAGACAGGTTTCCAGCAAACTGTCCCAATGTTATTTCTGCATGAATAACATTGGGTTCGAAGCCTATACAGACCATTCTAGTTCCATTGCAGAGTCCTTCCGAGGGGTCTAAGTTTCTTAACAACATAATTGGGGAATTAACCTTAAGGTCCAACTTGTGCGGAGGAAAACCATTTGGTGTCGTATCATCAACTACCACATCATAGCTTCGATATGTCCATACCTCTCCAGGAAAAATTGATATAATCTTCTTGTTGAGCATATCTACTGTTTCATTTGTTGTTGCAAGAATTGCACGGTTAGTGATGTATTCGGCATGACCACAATTCTTTTCAATTGATGGGAAGATAGTATTAATCAAACAATTCTCGGCATCACTTTTGTTGGCATATGTCACAAGCATATTTTCCTCTATGCATGGTTCATCGCCATTCCCGACGCGTAAAAGGAAGTCACTAAATGTTGCATCTGATGAAGCCCTCATATTTCTGTTCAATTTCAGCTTCTCCATTTCAAGCCAAACGTGCGACTTCACTAAACTTGCGTTCACATTTTCAGCTCTTGTACTCCTTGGAACGACAGGAAGAACTTGACAGAAATCGCCACCGAAAACAAATATTTTACCTCCAAATAGTTTGTCATTACCTATAATATCTCTCAAACTTCTGTCCACTGCTTCGATAGACCATCTTTTTGCCATGGGTGCCTCATCCCATATGATTAGAGTAGCTCTTCTTAGCAATTATGCCCTGCCACTTTGTTTAGGTATGCTACACAATTGTTTCGTTGCCATCAATTGGAATTTTAAATGCAGAATGTGTTGTTTGACCACCGGGCATAAGTGAAGCAGCTACACCGGATGTTACTGTTGTAATTGCAATTAGCTTTCTTGATCTAACTGTAGCAAGTAGAGCTTGATACAAGTTGGTTTTACCAGTCCCCGTCGGACCTTCAATGAAAAATGCACCACTTCCGTTCGAATTTACCCGATCCATTATGATGTCAGAAGCAACCTGTTGTTCTGGGTTCAAAGATGAAGCGGCTAGAAGATCCTCTGGTGGAGTTATAACAGCTAGTTGATCAAGTACTTCACGCTTTTCCATGTTAATTGCATCTGAAAAAGTTGATTCCATAGTCGGTAAATCATACTCTGCTATGCTTCTTCCCATGCTTTCCAATTGACCCCTTGCAAAGTTTTGCATTCTCGCATTTTATCAGTCATCGGTGACATCTTCAAAAAATCTTCTGACAGTGAACTGAAATGAATGTCCCATAGATTCCTAACATCATTAGGCTCACAATATACTAAGATGATCGCAAAAAGGCATCGCAAAGCCTTCGGCATTTGAAAGTGAGCAGCTTCGTGTAAACATTCTGAAATACTGTCATGTGATTGCAGCAGTCCTCTCTTTGCCGCAGCCTCTTTGAAAGAGTGATATTGGACACCGTTATAGGTTAATAAGTACAAAAAGGAGGTTGGACCCCTTACACGGTTCAGTAGAAGTCTCAAATAGTATCTTTCCCCTTCCGATGGATTTGCTCCATTGACACGGCCAATCACTTCCTTTGACTTTCTTTTGCTCCAAAACTTGCCTTTCTTGTTCCAGACATAATGCTCAGGAAATTCTCTATAAAGGTAAGTTCTTGCTTCTTTATCATCTTCATTACTGCAAGCCTTAAAGAATTCAGTTAGCATTGTTCTTGATGCAACATCCGAGCATAATAAATTCTCCAGATTTTGATTTTCCCAATATGAGACACATTGCTTGTTTGGTAGGTGTAGCTGCAAATTTATAACGGCCGGATGCATCTCGTTCAAATCGAACTCAAAAATTCTCCACATAGCCTCTTGTGCTGATACCCACCTAGCATCTTGGAACTGATGAATTTCATCAATGACAACATCCTCTTCATCATGAGCAATGTGGACTGCAACTTTATCATGGCCCTATATATATATATTTGTAAAGATATTTGACTGCTTGAATTCCAGAGCAAATTTCGACATTCAGATGACAGTCATACCTTGTCAATAAAATGGGTTATATGGTACAACCCAACGATTATTCAAATATTTCTTGCGTACAAATACTTCACGGTTGTCATTTCTTCGCCTGTATATTGGATAAGAATCCTCCCCTTGCATTGTCTCTGGGCAAAAAGGTCGTGGGTAATGATTCTTGCATTGTCCTTCACGCATACATGCATTTTTTGGATTCTTTTCTCCACAAGGACCATGCATCATGTGTCTAACAACCTTTTCGTGCAGATCTGGTTCACTATTTAGATCAGGGATTTCGGCACATACATAATTATCAAAACAGTCCGAGCTTGTAATCTTATATTGTGACTTCAAAATGAGCAATATGTGAGCATGAGGCAAGCCTCTTTTCTGGAACTCGATAACGTAAACATAAGCAGCAACTTTACCAAATATTTGTTTCTTAAGCAGTTGCTCCTTCAGATCATGTAGCTTTGCTCGAAAAATTCTAGCAGTTAAGTCAGGCCTATCTTGAGCAGTTTGACCTTCTTTCAACTCCTCCTGTATCTCCTTCCACTCTGAATTACAAGTCATTGTTATGAAAAGATCTGGCTTTCCAAAACGTTGCACCAATGCCATGGCATCAAGATATCTCCGTCGCATGTCTCGTGGCCCACCAACAAAAGATGAAGGCAATACAATTCTTTTCCCGACCATACTTCCCCTGACCTCTCCGGCCAATACACTATCGGCAATTCCTTGGTACAACTCAGCTCGTAACTTGGATTGTTGATTTCTATAGTAATCAAGCCGAGTCGTTTCAAGCTTAATATACATATCTACTACATATTGCTGCAATAGTCTTCCCGATAAAAGAATAATAGAGTCATCGTCATCTCGAATTTGCAATTTGTAAGAGTAGTATTGCCGGCATGATACCTTCCTCAGTTCCTCACCTCGAACACCTATAAAATTCTTTGGATGCATTGGTTAGATGGTAAAACCTACAAGAAAACATTGTTATCCTCTTTATCGACAAAAACTGAGAGCAGCGAAGAAGCAGAAAATCACCTTGTTGTTCTTGGTTAAAAATATCTTCTGCTGATGTAAAGTTAGGGATATTGGCATTTTTAGTTCTTTGAAGAACGGAATTGCTAGCTTTCGGAATCTATTTTCAGTATATTTTGGTGCCACCCAATATCACCTCTGGGAAATAGTAGTGGATACTGCAAAGGATCATAACACCCATAGTAGTGTCTTACTCTATGCTTATGCCCAGAATGCTCATGGACAATAATATCCCTTTCATATGCAGATGTAGGATTGTTGCCTTCGATCCAAATTGCAGCCACTTGATCAGCTGATGGAGAATTATAAACTCTTTGATCCAATTGAACATCGCTCCTTATACGAACTTCACAAGCATCTAAAGGACTCTCTTCTAATCTGCGCAGAAATTGAGCATATGGATTCTCAGATAGAAGCTCCATGAGTTTCTTGGTAATGGGTTCATTCAGCTTGGCATCACTTAAAATTTGCAATCTGTTTTTGAGCTCGTTGTCTGTATCAAAGAAATATAACTGGAAATAGGAAGGAACATTATTTGGCGGGACCAGAGAAGGAAGATCATGGTAAATTTGCCCTTGAGCTCGGAAAGTGTAGATTCCTCTCCTAGAACTTGCAAGTTCTTTATCTAACTTTACGCCAAATGATGTGAACGAAAAGATACTGTTATATGCTCGAATATGTCTGCGAAACTCTACTGCATCATCACTCTGAGAGGTAAATAGCACCCGTAGATCATCTGGAATATTGGGCTTTGCCAAAACTACCTTTCCACCATAACAGCAAAAACTTGGAGGCTCATAGTCAAATTTCTTAGCACCACAAAAATTGCAGGGATTGCATTTCCGTAGTTCAAAAGTAGAAGAGTAGACTCTATGGCTTATTGTTTCATCTGGTTCACCCAAAATTGTACAAAGCTAACAGTTTTAGTATAAATAAAAAGAGAAAAAATTGTCAAGCAGTTTTAGTATAAATAAAAAGAGAAAAAATTGTCCAAGAGGTAGTTAATATGTCATTTGACAGCATCACAGTAAGCAAAGCAATGCTGTTTACATCTTTATTCCCAAGATATGCAAGAATGACAATAATCATCTTGACGTATAAAACTAAATCATACATACTGTATATTTTTTTCAAGGATAAACCAAAATTAATGAAATTCTATGTTATTGATGTGGTATTTGAATTGGGCTTGATTTTCAGCTGCAACTATGGAATTTGAAGATCATTCTCTATATTTTTTCTAAGGCCAAATCTCTAAGGACGGATAAAATTGAATCATATATGATGTATATTTTTCTTAAGGCTGAAAAACCTTTTCTACATCAGTGCAAAAGCAATTCAGTGCTTCTTACTTCCATAATTGTCCAGGTTTAATTTATCCCTCTACTTTCAAATATATATAGATTCTTTGAGCTCTCTATTTGAGTTTGGTTATGTATGTAACTCCTCAAGCCAAATAGTTGATGTGGTACAACCAAAGTATGCATATTCCCACACACTCAAGTCTACAAACCTTAACCCCTACCAAGACCTACCATTATACATCAACTTGGTCATTCACCTGAAGCCTCAAATCAGCAGTTCCTGCCACCTTGGTAAAAGCTTGAAACTTCTGTTACTCTTAACCTAGCCAACACATCTCAAAACTTCCTGCCCCGCATATTTTTTGGATAGTTGGTTATGAAATTCAACGGTTTTACTTTCGTACTTCATCATTACCCATGACTTTTTTGCATCGTTTAAGACAATCTGGTTTGTTTGAGCTCTTCTGTCAACTCATAGTGCTGAAGTTTGGTAAGATAAAACATCCTCCAACCAAACACACGATGTGGTCATCTTCAGTACATCAAACCATTATTCAGCAAACTACGTGACCTAGTGGTTGGGTCATCCTATAGTCACCTATCTCAGAGTCACAAGTATTGAATCCTTTATAAATTAAGAGCAGCGACTGGGTTCAAGTGCACAGCCAGTTGGCTAATCTCCTTAAATAAAGAATCTCATACCAGGATAATAAGGATGACTTCTCTGTATCTGAAAAGACAAAAATTCTGAAGTTTACCGGCGTACAAACCCATCCATTAATTATCTACATTGCAATCTGTACTCTTATTCTTTTCATAGCCAGTTGCTGTCTTTGGCTTGTAGACAACGATCATTTAAGCTACATGAATATATAAAGAAGCCCAAGCTCTATGTTTTAGTGTCACACAAAAGAGTAGCAAGACGAGTAACTAAAGAAAGGTAGTCTGAAATATGCATATGAACTTGCAAATTCAAGTCAAAACATCTTGAATGGCCTTAGCCTTCTAGAGGTACCCCTAGACCTGCGTATCGCTGCTATGGGCATTGAACGCCATCGGAGTTAACATTATGCTTGGTCTCTTGTGTTCCCATAAAAGCAGATAAACCAACCTATTCTTGGTAGAATCTTCTCTCTGAAATGAATGAAAAAGCAGGCTACATTAATAGCTAGCTAGCTCCAACGAACAGACCACAACACGCATACCCGCAAAAGCAAGCATGCATTTGCTACCCACAAGATCATTTTTGGGTGCTTGGAAGAGACTCTTAATCTGAGAAGAGTGCTTATCCCCTAGATATCCAAAATTCTGCCTTGGCCTGGTGTACCCCACCCAAATCAATGTGCAATCGAAGCGAGTCTCAGTACAATACCTCCAAAAGTGCTTCATAAATCTCAAAACTAAGGGCAAGATCAGGCTGAAATCTCCACAGTCTATGATGACTGTATTGCTTTGAAATCGATTAAGCCTTTGTGAAGTGACAGCAAACAAAGATTATACTCAGGAAGACTAATTCTTTTAAATAGGAAGCAAGAGAATTGAAAAGGGGAGAAATCACCTTTTGGTCCTTGCCTGAAAATATCTTCAGTGAGTTTGACATTATGCCGCCACATGTTCTATTGTTTAACCGCAAAAAAGGAAATAATAAATAGAGTAGCATAAGGACAAACTCTAATGACAGTTTTGAGCAATACTCAAACCCCTCATTGGCTCTTCAAGTAATTCTCTTAATCTCTGAACATTTGAAAATCCAGCTCTAAGGAAACTTAAAAGAGTTTAAAACTTTATTACTACATCATTATCATTTCTTTACGTATCATTTGTACACTATGGTTTCTTGGAGCGCGCTCTCTTTGGACTCCTAGTGATTGACTTCAACAAAATATAACTACCTCCACCAGAAAACTAAATGTGGTAATCTCCTCTGCATCAAAAGCATCATTCAGCTAACCTTATGACCTACAGATTTGGTCACCTACAGTCATCTATCTCAGAGTCATAACTACCAAATTCCCCACGAAGACCAGCCACTATCTTCAAGTGCACAAGCAATATGCATATCATCTAAATTCAGATACAACATCCATGAAGTTGGATCCACATATGCATATATAGATGCATATACAAGTCCTGAATGAGGAAAATGATCATGCAGCAAAGTATCCTCTATTAAACTCGGCATCCTATGGTCGTGTAATGCCATAAGGTTGAACAATAATTATGGAAAAAGTAAACCAAAAAGGCACAAAAATCATAACCTCGCTCTCAAATGGTTAAATGACATGAACTTACAATTAGTGCTTTATTATATATGCATGTGTGTGTGTGTGTTGGGGGGCGGGGGTGGCGCACGCGCGAACTTTATACACATATGTTTCTTCAAATGATATAATTAATTTGAACTAATACTCTAAGTACCCGCTAATGAACTAACAAAAATAATCAATATCTAAAAGTAACTTATGAAAGGATTATTAATATCACTTTGGCGTCTATGGTCAAGAAAATATATGCCCTTTCGGACAGTGCATTCCTTTTATTTCCTTTATTGTTTATACCACTTGCTTATGATATGTAACTCCACATGGTATTAAAAACTTTTAGATGAAGACACAGTTTCACATGTCCTTTCCTAGAACAACTGTGTCATTGCAACATGTGATGGTTCTATGCTGCAACAGAATCTTGTTTTCAAGGAGTAACAGCATGCACCTAGAGTTCTTTCCCAACACTATTTTGTAATTTACTTGCCATATTTGATAACTATATATATAGTACATACTTACAAGATGAATACAACCAATACCTAAAAGAAGTATCTTAAGGTGACTAAAGTTTGTGATTTTGCTGGGAATTATAAGATCTATGTGCTTTGGGATCTTGTGTTCGTATATTTTCTAATCTAGTTTATATCTTTGTAACTCCTCTTTATCTCTTCTTCAACATTAATCATGAGTCTGCTACATTGTAGGGTGTAGGGATACTAAGATGAACGCCAAAAGGTTGTCTCTCACTTTATTAAGTTGTTTCTTTCTTATCATCATCGTCGGTTCCTAAGTATATTAGACGCATGATCAATATTTCTGAAATGTAAAAACGAATCCAGCAAAACAGGCGCAAATCCACTCAACAAAGCCTGAGTAAGATTGACTAACAATCCTCTTTTTTACAGAACCTTATTCCAAATGATAACATGCCTTACTTTTAACTCTATGCTAGCTTTTTTACTTAATTTGCATCACTTTATTTGTATCTGGTTTAGTTTATGACTAAGTACTCGAAACATACATGTGTCCCTTTCTTTTTCATTTTCTCACTTACTTATGTCTTCATGGTTGTCTTCTTTGTATTTGAATCACACCTCTATAACAACGAGAGTACGATATAGTTTAGATAATAAACTCATAGCTTTTTGGCATGTGTTCTCTACTACTATATATTTCGTGATGTATTGATGATTTCTTTATTTGATCTAAAATACTGTGGATTGACCCTTAATAGAAAAAAAGAATAAAATTTTTCATTAGACGTGGCACAAAAGTCTCACCTTTGTAATATTTACATGAACAAGAAACAAAATATCTCAATATGGCTCTAATTTAAAAGAGGCTAACATAGATCTACTAGAGGAAGCTACATCTGGCGTCATACTTAAAAGCACATGCACGTAGGAACAGTCAAATTGTGTCATTTCCTACAAGTCCTAAGTAAGAACAGCTCACAATTGTTCAACCAACTAATGGCCGAGAGGTATCCAAAGGGATTTCTTAGATCAAAGAAGTCAAAGAGATGAAAGAAAAAGAAACATGCAATTATCTTAATCTGTATGGATATTTTGGATATTTAATGGCTATAGGGAGCAATACTTGTATTAAATCTAGCAGAGGGAGATCATTTGGGAAAATGGTCGAGCACATGGTGCACTTAATATAGCATACCCTGCTGCAAAAAATTGCATAGCTGCGATACTACCTGAAGTTGCTGCCAACAAGCGCACACTAAACCTCAGATTATGCTGACCAATATGTTGGGTTCCATCAGATGAGGCTGACCCCAAAATTGAGAATCAAAGTAACAAAACGTACTTAGGCATTACCCAGGGCTCCCCAAACATAGAGAAAACAAATGAACTATGGGTCAAACTCTTGTATCACTCATGCCACAGAAAATGTAGCCCGTCTAAACCACACTCTCTTACTTTTGCAGGGGAAGTAATGTACTTAACACTAATCACCATCCACATTTTTACAAATTCCTCCAATTCACATGATCTACTAAGAGTTCAAGCAGAATTTGCATGATGTCTCACCTACCTTTACAAGCATATGCATTATACTCATAATTACCATATGGTTCATGTAGATAATCCATTACATTTATGTTCATGTAGATTAACCAACAGAATAAAATCCGTCAACAAGCATGAATTTCGGCCCTCTATATGTCAAAACATGTCATAGTCTGAAAACAAAGGACGCCTAAAAATATCGAACGCAGCAAAATTGAACGCTTCTTCCTTCCGTCTAACCAACCCTCATCCTCACATAATAGTAATTTTTTTGCATCAGCAAGGAACTTGCCAGAGATCCCTTCGCTCCATTTACTCTCCTAATTAAAGAACATCCCGACAAAGTCAACATCGCTTCTCACATCCAGCAAAATATTAGTATTTTTTTCTTTTTTGGCAAGGCAAAACTTTATGTCCCATTTACGGGTATGCCTTTTTTGAATCTAATTGGAGAAACTACTCCTACTTTCAATCTATAAAATGTGCACGCATTTGCTCAATTTACCTTTCTCCATGGATTCACTGTTTGATGTTATCTTTGGTATTACCATTGTATTCAAGGTGTTGGAATATATGGAATGACATGCATCATTACTCTGCACTTTTGCACATTAGATGTTTATTGAACTGTTTCCATTTTCCTCTTTTGGGTAAGAAAATATGGCAATTTGCATCTTCAGCTTTGCACAAAAAT
>JAVXUP010004013.1:0-45087 GCA_033070095.1 Escallonia herrerae | reverse complement strand
TACCAGCTTCACACACTGGTGGTATGTTGAGGGAACGGCCTTGTTAACATGGATCCATGGTCGCCCGAGCAGGAGGTGAAAGGCAGACTCGCTGTCTATTACGTGAAAAGTAGTGTCGCGACGGACAGTTCTGACCATGAGGTCGACAGTGATATGGCCGAGGGTCGACTGAGGACCCTGTCCAAAGCTGGTAATCTTGACGGGGTCGCGGATGATTTTCCTGGGGGAATGCCGGCCTGTTGCAGGGTGATGAGAGGTATGATGTTGATCGAGGCGCCGCAATCAACCAAGGCACGACGGAAGCCCGTGCCATTAACAGTACATTCTAAAAACAGCGGCCGATTGTGATGCTCAACCGGCGGTGAGTCTTCGTCCGAGAAGACTAAGGCCGTGGAGGGGATGTGACGTAATTCAGCCTGGAGGCGAAGCATTCGGGACCGAGGCCGGTGGTGACCTCGAGCAGGCAATTGGAAAGATAAGTCCGGGCGGCGGGTGAAAACCCCATTTCATCAAAAAAAAACTTTTGATCTTCGTCATCTGTCCAAAGGAAGGCATCAGCTGCTTAGCTGGAGGAGGCACGTACGTCGGTATGGGCTCTGCCGGGGCTTCGGGGATTACAGGCTCGACATGGTCAGTGACAGCCATAAGAGGCCTGGTGCTCCCTATTGTTGCGATGCGGTGGGTAGGGATCTTTGCGTACATCGTTGTTCTTCCGTAGCTGCAGGTCGCCCGACGCTACCTTCCTTGCAAAGATGGTTCGCAGTGCATTACAACTTTTGAGAGGATGGCCAAGGGCTCGATGGAAAGGACAGTAGGTGGGTCTGGCCTTTTCTTCGTCAGTGATGTTGGTCCGCATTGGTGGCAGTTGGAAATTTTTGTCATGCGCCACCCATTCCGCCAAGAGTTCCTTCACTGTATTCAGATCACAGGGATAGTCAGGTGCAGGCCTTTGTTGCCTTCGCTTGTCGGAGCCTTCGGTCCCCATCTGGAAGCTGACGCTTGAAGCCTGCATAGTTGTTGCTGTTGTTACTACGCTGAGTGAAAGATGTATCTACCGAAGGCCAACAGCGTACTTTGTGGTCGAGGCTTCCATGACTTGACAGGACCAACTGTCTCGTAAGTTCATCGGGCTGTCTCCTTGAGGTGTCCCCATGACCTCAACTGTAGGTTCTCGATATGCACTCGGTAGATGTCAATCATATTTTTGATGCATATGGGAACCAACATTTCGTCTTTGTTAAAATCCGTGCACTCAAGGCACTTGAGATGAAAACGATGCACATATTTATTCAAGTCTTCTCCCTGGTTCTGGCGAATGCCAGCAATATCAACAATAGTCACGCGCTCGGTCTCGTAATGAAACTTGTCTAAAATAGCTGGACCATGTCGTTCCAGGTGTGGACGGTCCTTGCGGGGATCTGGTGATACCAAGTGTAAGCCAAGCCTGTAAGGGATTTGTGGAATTCTCTCAACTTTAAGCTGTCTCCTGTATCATACTGCTCCAAGGAGCCTACAAATCTTGTTAGGTGCTCACGGACGTTGCCCTCACGTCCGTTGAAGAGCACAAAGTTTGGTTGCTTGTACTTGAGGGGGTAGGGTGTGATGGCGATATCATTGGCGTACGGGGCGTGTCCGGTCAGACGGGTTGAAGAGTCTGGTTTGGAATTCCTCGACAGGCGATGGACGAGGGCTTCCAAATCAGACCGAGTGACATAGCTGGAGGATGGTGCCTCATTTCCAGTTAAGGGGTGATGACTGCCTGGGGCATCGCGAGCCCCCAGATGGTACGACTTGATGAATGGGAGCATGGGAGGGTTGGTATAGCACAGGGGCTAGCAAGGGCAGTTGTGCAGGGGTGAGTGTGGGTTGGCGAGACATGTCCATCTATTGGCCGGCGGTTTGGTGCTGTTCAGGTGGATACGGATTTAGGTTCCATCTCGATGGAGTCATGAGTTTCAGAGGAGCTTCTTGCCGGCACCGGATGAGATGGTGTGACAGCAGGGAGAATCTGCTGCAAGACTGGGGCTGGGGCGACGTCAAAAGCTGGCCCCGGTCCTGAAGGCTGGACTGATGGAGCGGCCTGCTGCGAGGCCAGAGCTTGTATGGATTTTTGCATCTCCATAATGGCGGCTAATAGAGTGGTCTATGAATCTTGCAGAGTGGTGATGGTTGGAGTGAGTTGCTGGATGGCTGCACTTACGATCACTTGCATGTCGGGGGTAGTGGCTGGTAGCTGGTCTTGGAGTTGTGTGGCGCTAGTCTCTTCCTGATCACCAAGGTGGTGTTCTTCTTGCATAGTAGGGTTGGGTCCTTGGCTGGTTGTCCTGGTAGCTCTCCGTTGCACAGGCATGATGCCTAAGTCTGGAAGATATGCAGACTGCAATACGATGCTCACGTCCCCAGCGGAGTCGCCAAAATGATGCCAAGGAATGTGGGTCCGCGCCTACGTGGAGGTGCCATAAAGGCTGCAGTCCGAGTCAGCTTCCAAGTGTACAAAATGAGAGACAGCAAGGACGGAGTGAGGGCCAAGAGCAAGCTCCCCAGACAGGCCGCGAGGGCTGGCAGTGCTGCGCAGGCAAGGCAAAGATGAATGGGGCCGGCGACCGACAATCCCAGCTAGGGTCAGCGTCAAGGGTGCAGCGTCAAGAGTCCGATGTCAGGTGTCCGAATGTGTTTCTCTTTTAGAATTCTAGAGAGAATGGGTTTTAGAGAGAGAAAGTGAAAATGGCAAAATCAGAGAGTTCTCTTCCTAAATGAAATCCAGGGTCCCCTATTTACAGGGAAAAGTGTGTCGGTGTCATCAATGTGTCACCCCTGGGAGTGACACGTCACTAGGGGGTCCACAAATACCGGTTCTCTGTTGGACTGTCGGTTTCCAAATTCGCACTGCCTTGCCCCACACAGCATCTCTCTACCTGTCTGAGAAGACTGAAGACACCGTGCCGGCGTGATCAGAGTAAGCCCGTTGCCCTAGCCTCCCGTCCAAGCCCTTACTGAATCAAACAAAGGCTATAAAGTTCCTCGCTGGAAAGTTGCTCAGCTGTGACGGAGAAATTCATGAACACCAACTTCACCTCTTAAAATCTCCTCTCACCCCTTCCCCAAATATCAAATGTCTTTGCAAAAAATTGGACTAAATTATTCAACTGTAAAACTATGCTATTATAACAAAATACTGCTAAATTCTATAACTTAGTGACAAAAGACGTAGAACTTTCTTAATGGCCTTGCAAGAATGCATAGTAGAAGTAAAATGGCATTCATTATAATTTTTCCAGTGAAACACGAAAAGAGAGGCAATGACAAACATATCATATGCCAAATTTAATAACAAAATACACCTAGTGAGCTTTTCCCCGAAAGACTTCAGACAAATTAACAAACACATTCACTGGATTTTTCTCCAAAGACATATTCAGAACTCACTCATACGTCAAATTATTTTCATTAGGAATTATTTTGAGAAAATGAACGTAAAAAAACAAAAAGAAGAAGACATTTGCTCGAGAATGCAACTTTGCAAAATTCAAACCCTAAGGACATCAGTTATGTCAGACCTGTCTGGCATGAGATTAACAAACCCATTTAAAGATGCAAAGAACACAATCACAAACATACAGTTTGAGGACTAATGTAAAGGTTATAATTATAGGAAGAATTTGAGACCACAACCGATCTCCTTTTCCCCACCACTTTGCATTTAGCCACAACCATTACATTGGGACCTCCCACCACTAGAATTTCCCAGTTTACAACAATTAACACTTTCAAACCTGTAACCTGCAACTGTTGTAACAATCATATCCCAAACCGGCAACCCCCGTAGCCTTCCCCCAGTCTAGTTTTCCTCAAGCATCATTGAGTCCACCTCACATCTCCCCACTAACCACCACTCCACCATCAATCCACCACTACTAGACCGTGGCCCATACTTGTTATAATGTACCCAATACCATCAAGAATCGCGACCTTCAAATCGCCTTCTGAGATTCTTCAAATATCCCCACCCACCACCATTACAAAGTTCCTCCATCACAACCCCTTCGCCATGTCCAACCATGACCAACCAACTATCTCCTCACCCACCACCCTTATACCACGTCACCACCAATCCACCATGTAATAGTCCGAACCTTGAAAATTTATAGCACATCATTTTATTTCTTTAGCGACGGTTTTTGTAAGTAACATTTAACATTAATTACATGAGCAAAATAATGGGCAACCTTTAGCTACAATATGTATATGCAATTTGTAACGTCGATTTACATAAACGATAATTTTATCGGCAGTCTTTAGCGATAATTTTTAGGACCCACAAGTTATAATTTAATAATAGCAATATAGGTGATATTAATTGAGGCTTTTAGTGACGATTAGCGTAAACAATATATTTTTGAAATCTTTAGCGACGATCAGAGTTAGTTAAAAAAATTAATTTAATTGGGATATTAAATAAGTAAAAATTTTCATATTTGATTTATTTTGTCAACTCTTTAAATTTAAAAGTCATTTTGGTGAGGGAACATAGGTGGGGAAAATGAAGGAAAAATAGACATGTGTTGTATGAAATTTCGATTAGAAGGAGTTAGACAGAAAATTAGAGGAAGAGAAGGAGTGAAATGGGGGAAATTGATTCGGTATTAAAAAAAAGAAAACATGAGAGAGAGAGAGAGAGAGAGAGAGAGAGAGAGAGAGAGAGAGAGATGGGTGCAATCACCCATTTACGGTTACAAGCCAGAGAGAGAGAGAGGAACTATACAGAGAAGGTGTGTGGATTTGTGAGAGGGGATAGAGCCACAGGAAGGAAGATATTGTACAGAGAAAGAGGAAGAGAGAAAAGGACGTCAGATTGGAATTTCCGGCAAGGTGGTTCAATTTTTCAGTAAGCCATCAACCTTTCTTCTCGATTTAATTCAGAGAAATTAGTATCTTTGCATCTATGCGGGGCTGAGATTTGGGTGAGTTTGGATGTGTGCACTGTGAGGGTGGGTGAGTAATCTGTAGGTGAGGTGTGTGAGTGTAAACTGTGTATGAGAGAGTGTACTGTGTGTGCGTTATGTGCATGTGAGTGTGTGAAAGGATCAGGAAAAGAGAAGAGGCAGTGCATATGTTGTGTGTGTTTTCTGCATAGTTGTATGTGTTGTGCGTGAAAAAGTGTACGTAGATAGTGTATATGGGAGTGTCCGAGCTTGCTCATGCTGAATCTCTTGAGGCGTTATGATTCTCACAGTTCCTGTTAGTGTTATGTTGTCTCCCATGGATGGGGGCTGTCATCCAAACTACCAGGTTATGCTTTGTAGAATCTTTGATGTAAATTCTTGTTCTTGATTTGGTTTATATTTTTTTTCTCTCCACACATATATATAAGCTGATCTGTTGAGAGCTCTAGCAAAATAAGAGATTTGCAAGCGCGATCTGGCAGTCCATCCTGACGGCCCAAATCTTTTTTTTTCAAAGGCTGTCAGTATTTTTTACCAGATTACCCCTGCTCACTCGTTCGCTACACAGTGTAGCGGATTACTTTTTCCCTGACACGACTGACACACGGCGCTTAATTTCTGTACGTTTATTTCTGCACATGTCAGAGCTGTCCCCAATAATGTCTGCCATACAATATCACGGACCGTATTCCACGTATACCCAAAAGTTCCCTAATACTCAGCTCTGTTAGCATTTTCATCTCCTTCACATGCACTTGCTTCCATTTTCAGTTCCCTTCAAGTTTTGAGTAACACTTGCTTCAAACTTCTTTCAAGCAAGGTAAGTTTGTGAATGGTGAACACTTGATAAAGTATAATTTTTTTATGAATATATAGTTTTCTTTGGGATTTATCACTATATTCATCAAAGTAGTTTTAATTTGTGATGTTCAAGAAATTAATTTGTAACTTTAAACAAATTTATTATAGTTAAATTCTAATTTTTTTTAATTATTTAACTTCAAAAAATTTATTATAGTTAAAATCGGATATTTGGAGATTATGTTTGTTGTGTTTTGGCATAATGAATTTGTCTATTTATCTTAGTAATTTTAATTTGATATATTAAATAAATTAATAATTGTTAAATTGGAGACACTTTTGAGATTATGTTTGGTACATTTGTCAACCTAAATTGGTCTATTCATGAAGGTTGTTCAAGAAACGTCATTTGATAGTTAAGTATAATCTATTTCTACCTAGGTCTTGTTACACAATGTCTGATTTTGTTGCGAGCTCCAACACCCCCGTAGATGCTAGTGATCCGTATCTAGGACGAACACTTCAAACATTGGAAGAAATCGAAGAATGTTTTCGAGCGTATTCATTGAGGGTTGGTTTTGGCATTAGAATAAAGACTACAAGAACAAGCAACATAACAAAAAAAATATGCTCTTATACGAGTGTCATAGGAGCAGAAACCCACTGCAAAATGAGACACGCGTAGGCAATGATGACAGTGATGATGAAATAGGATATTTGTGTAGAAGACGAGACTGCTTTACGCGCACAAATTGCTAGGTCAAGATGTTCGTAAGCTATAAACCCAAACAAGATCATTGGCTTATTACTAGCCTGGAACTGGCACACAATCACCCGTTAGTAACCCTTTCTAAGGTGAGTCAGATGCATCAACACAAGAAGATGGGTAAGGTCGCAAGGAGCCTAATTCACACAATGAGCAATGCACGAATAGGACATAGTTAATGTTCTTGCTGAACAGGCTGGGGGAATTCAAAATTTAAACTTTAACACGACAAACGTTCATAACGCGATCCAACCCAAAGACGAGCCGCGTATGACCTTAATGATGCTCAATCCACAATGAGCCTATTGAAGCGGATGCAGATGGAGGACCCGCAGTTTACCTTCGATTATAAACTTGACGACGAGCATCGAGTTAGCACAATTTTTTGGGTCGACGGTCGTTCGAGGCTAGCTTATAAGCATTTTGGGGATGTCGTGACTTTCGACACCACATACCGTACCAACAAGTACTCGATGCCGTTCGCTCCTTTCACGGGCGTCAATCATCATTATCACTCCATCTTGTTCGGGTTCGCCTTGTTAAGGGACGAGAGCGAGGATTCTTTTGTATGGTTGTTTAGGACGTGGCTGGAAGCAATGAACTTCAAAGCACCCAAAGTTATCATCACTGATCAAGATTTGGCAATGAAGAAGGCTATTGCTACCGTCTTTCCAGACACTCGACACAACTTGTGCACTTGGCACATAAGCAACAAATACCTTGAACGTCTGCATCACATGTATGCAAAGTATCCAGACTTTAAATAGGATTTTGACAAGTGCGTTAACAAGTCATTAATGATTGAGGAATTTGAGGAGAGGTGGGAAAAGCTTGTTGAGGATTACTCATTGCAAGACAATGAGTGGCTCCAGCACTTGTACGACCTCAAAGAGCAATGGATTGACGTTTACACGAGGAGATATTTTTCTGCGGGCATGAAAACGACGGGCATGAGTGAATCTATGAATGCCACGTTCGATAGTTATGTGGGTACAACTACCAATTTGAAGAGTTTCGTCACATCCGCACAAAAAGCAGTTGCTCTCGTTCTTCGTGAAAGAAAGGGCTGCAGACTTTGCAACCACGTACAAACAAAGGAGAAGGTTGCTTGAGACCCCGCTGGAGCTGAACGGTGCCAAAGTCTATACGAAGGAGATCTTCATGCTATACCAAGTAGAGCTGCAAAAATCGGGACGATACAGTATAAACAAGGTGGCAGAAAAGTCTGCACGTGAGTACAAGGTTTATTCGCTCGTGAATGACCTCGTCCCTGAGAAGCTGTGCAGAATTTATACGGTGAGCCATGACACATTGACGGACTTGGTGACATGTGTTTGCAAGAAGTTTGAGTTCCATGGCATCCTGTGTAGACACATTCTGCGGTTTTTCACCTAGAAGAATATCAGGACAATCCCTGATAAATACGTCCTGCCATGGTGGACGAAAGGTGCAAATAGGTTGCACGGTACCATTGCCTTTCCAGAGCACCCATATACTGACTTTGAAGAATCAGAGACATTGCGGTATAATCATCTGGTGACAATGTTCACCCGTTTGTCCTAAAAGGTGCTGCTACAATGGTCGGATATAAACATCTCCTCGAGGTAGCTTAGCAGCAAGAGCCCATCGTCGACCAGTTAGAAGTAGCTTTAGTCAGCAATGCGGTTGACACTGAGCCTATAATAGGATCAGAAGATGAAGAGCCAGGAGATGAAGACGACAATGATATTCGGCCTTTGAATCCAATTATATCGCAAACGAAAGGCCACAAGAGATCTACGCAGATGAAGAGCTCTATTGAACAAGCAACTTAACCTAATTAGCTGAGAAGGTGTGCATTATGCAACAAAATGATCGACCATGACAAGCAGAACCATTACAAGACACTGGATATAAGTTCATGGGGTTTTCAAGACGAGTAAGAAGATGACGCCAAAGATGAGAGAGAAGAAGCTGCAGTGGGCCTTTCGTTTAAAGAATGTTTCTTGTAATAATCTTTCATAAGCCATCAAGACTGTTTAACTTTTGTAATAATTTTTTTGTAATTTTTTTCTAATAATCTTTTGAGAGCCTGTAATGTATTTTCTAATAATACTTTGAGAGCCATCAAATCTAAGTTTCTTTTTTTTATTTGTTTTGTTTTTCCGCTACATTGTGTAGTGGACGGCGCAACAGAATCTCTAAACTCCAACACTTAGAAATTTTTCAGTTGTATGAATGTCCGCTACACTGTGTAGTGGACGGAGCAGCAAACTTCATAAACTCCAACACTTTGAAAATTTTTGGGTCTATGAACATCTGCTACATTGTGTAGCGGACGGAAACACTTAGAAATTTTTTTTTATACACGTCCGCTACACTGTGTGGCAGAACACTTAGAAAATTTTTAGGTGTATGGACGTCCGCTACATTGTGTAGCAGATGCCGCAATAGAATTTCTAAACTCCAACACTTAGAAAAAAGTTTGTTTTCTACACATCTGCTACACTGTGTGGCGGACGACGCAGCAGTAACTTTGAACTTCAACACTTAGAAAACTCCAACACTTCAAAAAATTTTGGTTTTCTACATGTCCGCTACACTGTGTAACGGACGGCGCAACAGACTCCCACAACTCCAACACTTAGAAATTTTTTGGGTCTATAGACGTCCGCTACATTGTGTAGCGGTCGGCACAATAGAATTTCTAAATTCCAACACTTAGAAAAATTTTTGTTTTTTACATGTCTGCTACACTGTGTGGCGGACGGCGCAGCAGCAACTCTAAACTTCAACACTTAAAATTTTTAGAATTTTTTGGTCAATGACTCTCCAAACTCCCAACACTTAGAAAATTTTTTGTTTTCTACACGTCTGCTACACTGTGTAGCGGACGGCGCAGCACTATATCTAAACTCACACATATCTATGACCGTCTGCTACACTATGTCGCGGACCGCACAGCAAAAACAATTTATAGTACTTACCCCCATTTTGTTTCCCACCATTCAATCATTATCAATGAGAGCAAAAAAAACCACACAGACAATGTTATCTCAAAGCAAATCTAATCAAATCAACACAAATCAAATGTCAACTGATTTCAACACAAATCAGTCAAATCAATCATCTTCAACACAAATCAACTGATCTCAACACAATGACAGCTTTCAAAAAAATAATCAAGATTTATTAAAAAAAAATTTGATTCAAATGTTACAACCCAACTGGGGTCCACATCTTCAGCCGGATTCTTGTCCTTAGATGGATTTTTAATAAACCTAACTGCTCTAGGCCGGCCTTTCATAATTTGCCAAGCTATCCTACATCTAAAGCCTTCTACGCATGCTTCACTCCAGATGGCCGCCTTGAGACTCTCAGACCGACAAATGTAATCCATGTACATGCAGACGTAGATGTCGCAGTCCGAAGTATTATGTTGCTTGGGCCTTCTCTTCTTCAATCGAAATTGGAGCTTTGGCCGCTCCAGTAATCTTACATCACGGATAAAGTGGACCATGGCACAAAATAGATTCTACGAGAAATAAAAAACGGTGTAAGACACGAGTTAACATTTACAATTGACAAGTTACAATAAGCATTAAACAACAATCTTAAGATTACCATAGCATCCAACTGGGCTTTGTACATCTGCAACATAAGCATCTTGATGGTATCGTCGTGGAGACTATCGATGACTGATACGATCTTCTGTGTTGGTTCATAACAAACCAAGTACCAGTGGCTTTCCCTAAAAATGGGATTAGAAACACGTCGGCAACCCTTGCACTCACTGGACTATCCCTAGTAAGATACGCTCATAGGTTAGTGGACGGGCTCCACTAGCTCAACTTTTTTATCCCCTTAGTTCATCCCACTCATGCCATTCAGATACTAGGATGTTATGAAAAAAAGCATCCACCATAAAAACGTGTGGATACTCGTTCAGCCGCTCCCGACCCCTTTGCTTCAAAATCTCCACGTAGGTCGAGATGACATTGTTGTCTAACCAATCCCTTGGAGCCAACGAGGCCATTTCTGCCCATGAGCAACAATAATCCATGCCATTCGGGTGATCAACACTATACGACGCTTTATATCGGGGGAGGCCCCACTAAAATAACGAGCTTGGATTTCTTGGCATTTATGTGGCTTTAGGAGCTTCAATGGATGCCCTTTGCGATATTGCCCTCCTTCGGGAGGTTGATCGGGGGATATTGCCCTCCTTCGGGGGGTCGACCGGGGGAGATTGCCATTCGAGGGCCCCAAATGGTCATGCCCATGGGACAATGGGCAGTGTCTCAGATAGAAAGATATTTCTGAAACCCCAATCCTGCATGAGTTGACTCTAAAAGAAGGGTAGGGTTTCGAGTCCCAGAACAAAGAGAACAAGGGCGTACTGTACTCGTCCCACGGCGCTTAAGCCTGTCTTACAGTGCTTGGCGGTCCCCAATCACAACTCATTCCCGCTACAAAGGGACCACTAATTCCCTGGCTCACCCTCGAAACCTGTCTTAAGGGATCACCGTATACCTCGTGTACGTAAGGAGGCTGCCGCCCCGGATAACCCATTCCTGGGCTGACGCCCGAAGGCTATCCCAATGCTTAGAGCAAAAAATTCCTACAGCGAAACGCCAACACATCAGCCTGTGGGCGAAGCTCCTTGCCCATTGCATCCACCAGATCCTTCCGCTCGCTCAACTTCTAAAAGAAGGCAGGCGAGACATTAACCTACATCCAAAGAGATAATAAAATAAGTAACTTCAAGCACATACTTAGAATCATAAAATTCAATTAAAAGCACTTGTTGGACAACTTACCAGATCGTATGCAATACGCTCAACAATCTAGCCCCTAGGGTGGTACTTCTCCCCTTGTTCAAACCTTACTGGGGCAACTCTCCTCCGAGTGATGTGATAGTACCACTCATTATACTGCTCAGTGCTAATCACGGGGTCAGGCTCCCACACAATGGTCGCCAATGTGTCCTGCCAAGAACTCCAAACCTCTATTTCATCCATGCATAATTCGTACACATTCGCCTTGCCAAACCTTCTAACACCCAGTGGGTTCCTGTTAACCTTCATATCTGGGGCATCGGCTGGCAACCCTTACATGCAATCAAAATGGCATATTTCTCGGTCTGGGAGCTGCCACTCTGCGACCTTGAAGTGGATTAGGGGTGTGTGCTGTAACCCGGAGAGCATGAAAATGAATGACTCTCCCACCCGTTGTGCCAGACGTCTATATGGTGCCCAACGCATTGGGCCCGGAGATAGCAAGTCGAACTCCCCTCGATAGTAGGTAATGTTATGATGGGGATCGTCTCTCCTCGGGTAGTGGCTCTCTTTTCGGATGTACTCCCAAGCACACAACCGAGGCCACACATAATCGGTTCTGTCCCTACGCCTGGGTGCGTCGAGAACAAAGTGTTCATAAGACCACACATGAGGACAAAGACAAATTATATTACCAGAATGTCAAAATTTATTGTCAACCGACTAATAAAAAAATATCGATAACGTAATCAAGATTTATATAATATACCTGCTACAGCGAGAGACATGCACATATAGCCTTGGAGTCGGGCCTCGTTGCCTAGTGCAATGCTCGGTATAGCTACGCAAGAGTTGCTGCATCCCAAGCAGAATCTCCAACCTCTAACAGGTTACCCAACAACGGTAAATATTTGACCCTGACCGTATTCTTTGACGCTGTTGGGAACATAATTGCCCCATCACCCACAAGAGGAATGCTTGTGTGTATAGCACAAGCATCTGATCCGTGTAGTTATCCGGCAAAACTGTGTAGGTATCTAGTAACCACTTCAACTTGATTCCACTAGTACTAAATTGATCCTAGGGTATCGAAGTAAAGAAGTCCCTAGCGGTTCTCTTATTCGTAGCTTCCGACGGATGAGCTATTACTTGCCGCCCCATCACTGGTAACCCTAAGATGAACCCTACATCTTCTAGGGTAATTGTCATATCTTCGAGCGGGAATCCATCTTTCAACAAGAGCACGTATTAAGTGCCAGTCAAGGTGTTGAAAGATCTATCCATGCGTGAAAATTCCGAACCCAATTTCACGCAATAATCTTTTATGGTATTTGTTCAATTTCCACAATTTAAAATTATCGGATATTTCTATTGTGTTGAGAAGTGCTCTTTCCTGCAAATAAATAAATACAATTTAAGCAAAGCTATCAGTTTACAATGTTCGTGATAGTAAAAAAGTTGATAAAATAAGTATCTTACTTCATCATCCCATATGAGCGTACTGATATGGTTTACTTGGTCGTATAATACGGAGAGATCTTCTGGTCCAGGGTTAAAATATATTTTTTGCAACTGAAATTATGAAAAAACAAAAGCTTTTATCAAACGCTCGCACAATGCATAATACATATAAGCAAAGGACATACATAATACATACAATGCTAGCATGACAGCATATATATACATATATATATATATATATATATATATATATATATATATACACACACACACACACATACATACATACATATACGAAATCGGATTTTACGAACGCTAGCACATACTCAATATGTAATAAAAAACATGCATAAGACGCAATACTCATAACAACTCTAGATTATGAACAAATAAATGATTGGTTTATGAACTTACGTGATTGATAAGACGATTAAAGGATTTCTTGGGAAGAAATTACTCTTGTTCTGCTTGCCAACACTGCTAGAAAATTTTGTGAGAAGAAAGAATGAATAAGAGTTTCAAAGTTAGGTTTTTGTGTATTTGTATGTTACGTCCGCTACATAGTATAGCGGAAAGTAAACACCTCTGCTACACAATATAGCCGACATTATTTATTTAAAGCATTTTCGGTACACTGTGCAGCAGATGGTGGGGAACAGTCGTAATAGTCGTGAATGACAGGATTGATATGACAACTATCAGGGAGGATGTGGATGACTTGACCACCGTCATGAAAAAGTCGTCCGCTACACAATGTAGCGCACAACTTTTTGACGGTTGTCGGGGTCAAAAAGTAGTTCGCTATACTGTGTAGCGGACGAGTGGGGAGGGGCACTTTGGTAAAAAAATATCGTCCGCAACACTGTGTCCCAGACGACTGACAGCTTTGAAAAAAAAAGATTTGTTACAAATCTCCTATTTTGGTAACGCTCTCGACGGATCAGATCCCTATATATATATAAAAAAAGATTTGTTACAAATCTCCTATTTTGCTAACGCTCTCGACGGATCAGATCCCTATATATATATAGGGATCTGATCCGTCGAGAGCGTTAGCAAAATAGGAGATTTGTAACAAATCTTTTTTTTTTAAAAGCTGTCAGTCGCGCGCGCACGTGTGTATATATATATATATATATATATATATATATATATATATATATTTAGTTCTAGAAAAGGGACAAAAATGAGTTAGGCTGGTGAACATTTGTGTAGCGCCAAGTGGCAGATCAATCAATAAATGACGTGACGGCTTATCAACACCGGATCAATATATATAATTTATATTTACTTGCACAAGTTAATCTCACCTCAAGTATTGCAAGTTCGGGCTGGTTTTTCGTTGAGGGGCCTTAGATATTAGAATTGCTCTGTGATCCTTATTGTTCTTGTAACGTTAAAGGTTGATTTTAATTTATTCCATGTTCATAATATATTTGATGTCTTGATTATTAACAAAAAAAGGGCCGAATGATCATACCCACCCGCATGCAGTTCCATTATAAGCCACTCGGGCGACTATTGATTGAGTTTTTATCGTTGCTTTTGGAATTGTCTTCTAACCCATTGTGTCTTTTTGTAAGCCAGGTGATTCAAAGAAATAAAAAGATTAAGTTGCTTATCAGAGTCAATCGTTTAATTATGCTTGTTATTACCTTCTATTTTAAATAAATATTCAACCATCTACTTTTTCATTTTAATTTTAACAAGAAACGATTTTAAGAAGACTTTTTGATCAATGCTAAGTATATGTTTGTCTTCAAAACAACTTATATAGAGACAGTGACAGTAATAACAAATATCAAGACCTACAGAAATTTTAGGAAAGGAAGAGATTTTAATGTAGAAGATTTTCTTGTTTAATCCATTTTGTTATTTGTCTTGTGTTCATTTCATGAAAGTTTACGTGACCCAAATCCTAGTCCATAGTGTGTTTGGAACCACGTTCAGACATAATTTGAAAAATTATTAGAGCTGAAATGAATTCTAAATAATTTTTCTGTTTGGAATAAATTGAAATTTGAATCTACAAATTCTTATCTTTTGTTTGGATGAAATGAAGATAAAAAAAGGGAATTGTCTTTTTAACAATTATATCCTTTTAAGGCTTTTGCCTTTAAAAACAAACATTACCGCAAGTTTAAAAAAAAGTATTTCTCTAAAATTCTTATGAATGGCAAAAAAAAAAAACCAAAAAAATTAATACAAAAATAAAATACAACTTTAACTATCCAACAATATCAGAGTATCAGAAAGAAGGGTATCACATAGAGAGGAAGCAACATTATTAGCAGGGTGCATGTCTTTAACGGTAGTTGAGAAAATTTTATTTTTGATTATTTTTTATTAACAAAAGGAACAAATTCAACCTCTTTGAGTGAGATTTAACAAGTTAACCCAAATTCAATAAAATCTCATCGAATCCTATTTTGAACCCACTTTTAAGTGTTCCAAACCAATGAAATTATACTTCAGTTTCAAATCCTATTACTGACTTAGTGCCACAAATCCCCAAGTTCATTGGCTGCTACAAGCTTCTAATAGATATCAACAAAGCCCTCTTTCGCTCATTATTGCCTTTTAGGTTAGATGTTATATTTGCAATAATAACGTGGTCAAACTTCTCTAACTTAAAAGTCACAGTACTCGCACATCCGTCACAATTTTTTTTATGGAAAACTGTTTTAAGTATATCGTAAGAGAACAGATTTGCCCATCCCTCTGTCACACTGTTTTGTGTCTTGGAATATAAGACCACCAGTGTGTCAACAAGTCCTATCAAACAAAACAGAAACCAGCCATACGTACGTCAAGCCACATTGCACCTATAGCCCACACTCCCCCTTATATATTTGAGCACCCTCACTCTCACCAACACCTTCTCTCCATTCCTCTCTACAAGCAAAATGGCAGCACTCTCCCAGCTCTTAAGCCACCTCTACACCATCACCATTGTCTTCTTCACCATCCTCCTCCTCGAATTAGTGATTTTTGTACGCTCCCTCAGCGGAAGCGATCGCCCCATCACCGCCACCCAGTACCTCAAGCTCATCGAAGAAAAGAACCCGGCTAGCCGATACAAGACCGGACTAGTCATGGAGTCGAGGGAATGCGCTGTTTGCTTGTCGGCATTCGAGGAAGGAGAGGTGATTAGAAGGTTAGGTTGCGGGCACACGTTCCACAAAGATTGCGTCGACAAGTGGCTGCAGCAGGACTCGGCCACGTGCCCGCTTTGTCGGAAAAAGGTCCTGCCAGAGGAGATCGTGGTCAAGTACCAGCAGCGGCGCAGTTCCCAAGAGTACGATGGAAGTGATGAGGAGCTGGTTTTCTGGTTATCTGCGTTACATGGTAATTATCTACACAGACTGTTGTGAGCTACCTAGTACATTTAGCGTTAAAAAAAGATGTCGCTCTTTTTTTTTGTTGTACATAAGTAATCTCGTTCGGTTAGTGTGTACGTACATTTGATCGAGGAATCGAAATCACTTAGTTTGTAGGATTAAAGGGATTTGGATTAAAGAGGGCGGCATAGCCCGTCGCACCAAGTTTGTCACCGTCTTTCTCTTTGAAATTCTGCATTACCATGGAATCGAGGTAATTAAGACGGCGGGCACAAACCGTTTCCATGTCAAGCTTGGACAGCGAAGTTATATGAAATGAAGTAGATAGTTTTGTAAACGCAATGAATGAGCGTGGGGTTCGTGTCATGCTCAACGTAATGGCAACCTACCAAAGTAGGTAGGCCTGCTTGGTGCTATTGTCACGCTGGTCGGTACAGTTTTTGGGAAGAGTCGGAAGAATTTGGTGAACTGCTTGGAAAAGTAGCTTTAGTTGTTATGTGACATCTCAATGAAAGATTTGTTAGTCATGCAGTCAAACTAAGCAAATCAAAGGCCCAGCTACTTATATATATATATATATATATATATATATATATATATATATATATATATATATATATATATCGCAATTTATAATGATATATTTACCGCCATTTGGATAATCCTTGGAGCATTTATGTGTTTCTTTCGTTATCAATGGATTTTGTCCTATTAAATGAACAAGAGAAGAAAGGTGACATTGAACTTGTCAAGTCTCTCAAAATATTTTTCGTACGGCATGCCCCTCTATCATCACGGAGCAATAGCGGTGCGACAATAGACCGGGGGGGGGGGGGGGGGGGGGGGGGGGGCATCTCACTTGTGACGGAGACCCAAAATATTTTTCGTACGGCATGCCCCTCTATCATCACGGAGCAATAGCGGTGCGACAATAGACGGGGGGGGGGGGGGGGGGGGGGCGCATCTCACTTGTGACGGAGACCGTTGAGGCTGATAATCGAAGAGTAAGTTATGCTCTTATCAGATTAGTTTTCCACCATTAGGCGCATAAGATATTCTCAGTAGTATGGGATGGTGTTTTCTTTTTTCTTTCTTTATGTACATAGGGCAGGAGAGTCTTTGGGCTTCAGGCATTCAACTCCATGCATGAAAACAAGTTCTTTTGTCAGCCTTAATTTAGTCTCATTCATATTGTGGAATTACCCATATCATTTTGATGCTACCGTGGTTTAATTAATCTGGTGTTTAAAAATATTTTGATAGTGCTTGTTTAGACCTAGTGTTGGAAATCTTTAAAAATAGTAGTTGAAATGAAAATAAACAATCCGAACACAAATTAATTTGAAAACCATAACGTGAATTAATAGATAGAAATGATAAATACTACAAAATCAAGTCACGTACAACATTGTCTTAAAGGTTAATTCACGCCCTTCAGAACTAAGGGGCCGATGCGAAGGGTTAACGGCACGCCACCACCTTTTAGGATTAGACTAGTGTCTTCTTCATGCGTTTGCGATGAAACATGAACAACCCTCTCCGATTATTTCTCCTCCAAATTACTCTCATTAATAAAAGTATTATCAAAATAGCACAAGAGAAGAAGATTGAGGGAAAATAAAATGCCGAAGTGGTTGTGGAGAATGAGGGAGTTTTGTTGGAAAAGGTGGAAAGTGGGACAATTATAATAAAGAACTAAATGGCTTGCAAGTAAGCTAAATAGGTTTTTCAAGAAAATCTAGAAAGCTTTGTGAGTTCCAAACGTCATAAAAGAAATGGTCACAAGACCAAACCAAAAACTTTAGACAAAAGTCTTGGGCTCCACGAACCCATGTGTTGAAATACCAAAGCAAACAATCCCATTAAATTATACTACAATCCCCTACATATCACAAAACATGTAAACATATCGAAGAGGATTGCAAGAAACTATGCATCCGCCCTGTGCCTGTAGGCTTGAACCTTACTTAACATAAATAAGTAGGAACCTACTGAAGTACGTGGTGGAGGCGTGGAGCAATGACTCCTTCAACCAGATTTCGTGATGTAAGCTGCGCAAACTTATTACCCACATACATTTCTCTAATCAGGGTTGTTCTACAAGCGGGTTGGTGACACATAATATAAAATCCAACCATGCGCCTTTTCCTGATGTTTATTTGTGCTCCTCCAAGTCTCATTGAGGGGGCTCAACCCCACACACATATAGGTGGCACCAACTATCAGGGGGAGCGGTGCAGTGAACACCCCATTCTATTAAGTATTAATTGACAACTATGGACCCGTTAAGAGCTGTATGCCTAACCTTCGACACTCCAGCAGCACTGTCTTCACCATAGGGTAGACTCTCATCTTATGGGCTCCCGCCCTAGAGAAAAATTAACAAGGGCAATTCCCCCTTGGATTTAGTGACTTTGTTTTGTCAATCGCAAATGGTTAGATATCTGTCAATTCGACTTTAAAGTGGGTAAATTTTTACCCCACTGATTAGTAGCGTATACTAGGTTCCCTTCAAGTGGCTTGGCAAGAAGCTTGTCCAAATTCCTTCCTAACCTCCCAAAGTTGGGTTAGCACGGTACCATTCTTAATAAGCTGCCTCACAATAGCATGCCACATCCGGGTGACATGACTTTTTCTAATGTATATTTTACTTCTAGGTGGATTAATGGCAACTTCACAATGATAATGCATAGTCACGGTTGGAACTGGTTGAATCCATAGACAAATACTATCTACTACAAAGTTCATTAGCCACTCTGCTTCAGAAGAAATCTTCTCTACAACAGTTGACTCATATTCCATGGTGGATTTTATTATCTTAGTTTGCAAATACATATCCACTCTCGGGGCTGAATGTGAGATCCAAATAGCATTACATTAACCATTCAAGTACAAAAAGATAACCACAATATGTTGTACCCCATAATCAGTTGTGCCTCTCAAATATCTCAATAATCTAGATATTACAGTCAAATAATCCTTACTATTATGAGTATATATAGTCAATCTGTCGACTGTACTTGAAATGTCAAGACGAGTATGATTCATTAAAACGTGAGGCTCCCAACGATTTGTGCATAATTATTTTGCGACACTCTATGACTATTTTTTCACAAATTGTACTTTAACATCATAAGGTGAAGACAAAAATGTACGGTCATAATGCTCAAATTTTCTCAACATGCTCTTAAAAAAATTTGATTGTGACGAGTAATGGAATCCTTATTTTACCCACTCCATGTTTGTAGGAACTTTTAATTAATTAAATAACGAACTTCATTATTAATAAAAATGCATTATTGACTATGGGCTTAGTGATGTAATTTAATTATTTAATCCAGTCCAATTTTATTTAATTAATTTGATCCAGTTTAAATGTCCAGTACAGTCCTGCTTAGTTTAATTGTTCAGTCCAGTCCACTGCATTTAGTCTAGTCAATGTAGGTCAAGTTTGGTTCATGGTCTAGATTATTCTCATTGCTGAAGTTTGTCTAGATAATTTGGAAAAAATAATCCATGATTTATCCTTGATACAAATATTATATAAATATATTTGTTGGTTACGAAATTACTTATTTAGAATTCCAAACATCACATTTGTGATTTTTGTGATAATTACCAAAATTAGGGTCAGATAATGTCCCGAAATTCGAGAAAAATATTTTTAATTAATGGGATGGACCGGCCGATTTTTGAATAACCGACTGGCTAGCTGACTTTTGCCAATCTGCGATTTTCTCGTTTATTCTGACTTATCTCCAACCATGCAGATTGGCATTGTCAATCTTATCAGATTCTGCTATCCTGAGCACTATAAAAAAGGGTCTTGACCTCCATGTTAAGGGTCAATCTCTGGTGAGTCCAGAAGCTTATTCTCCTAAGAGTTTGAATGTCATTTCCTTTGTGAAGTGACATTCAGCCGCTCTCAAGAATCTTAGCCATCTAAATCACTCTAAAAACAAAGAGCATTCCCAAGTCATAAAGGCAAGCTACATCGCGTGGTAAGCTTTACCAATTTTCTTAGGATAGAAATCATATAGATTGTTTCTTATTTCCCATAGTCGTATTTCATCTCAAAAACAACAAAATAGGTATTCTATTTTCTTTGTCTAAGTCTAGTCGGATTGTAGGCTACTTTCCATAGGACCAGTGATGAACTATGATGGTTTTGATATTGATCAGTCCGATCTGATATGTAGGCCACTTGTCCCCTTGACCCCTGTTGTCGAGTTTAAGCCAAAATAATAAAAGTTAACTTAGGGTGAGTCTTGTTATATTTTACATGCTACTTGTTCTCTAGACCAAAAATCATTAAAAACGAAGTAGTGACCGAAAGGACGTGACGGGTGCCTTACATCTTCCCACTACGTAACTTAGTCCCCGGACCCCTCTCCAGGTTTTGACAGACTTGTTGTCTTTTGGACACACGTAGAGTCATTTTTAAGGCTTTTCTTATGTTTCCCTTTTCTTCAAATTAAATAAGACGACTCTTAAATCAATCAATTTTTGCAGATTTATTTTTTCAAGGTGATGCGCCACAGTGGCGACTCTGCTGGAAACTAAAAACCACTAAGAGGACTAGACTAAGATGCATGGCAGGTCGATATGCCAAGATAAAGCTATATCGAAAAGGAGTTAAGAAATAATTTTAGCTTAAAAGAATGAACTCTAGTTAACTATCCATGTTGGATTGTGAATCAGCCTATATGCTCAATGGTGGACTGAGCAATCTCGCCACTGAAGGTGGCAAAGTTAGAGACTCTGCAACCTCTTGGAAAAGGAAATTTTACGTAGATATAGTTAAGGTATTGCCTAGGATAAAAGGCCGGCGTAAGCATCGCTCTTTGATCTGATCAATCAGTTGGTCTTTGTTAATTGTCATTTAGGGATATAGAGGAGGTTAAAATTAGGATAGTATTTCTAGTGTAAGGTTAGTTTATCTTATAATGCCTCTGAAGTATATCAAGGTGAATCCATTGATAATTTTCTCTATGGGGCCTCCAACCTTGATCATTTTCTTGCCTGGTTTGGTCGGCCTGTAGGTTGGCATGAGCCTGATAGTCAGCATAATACTAGTTCCCCCCCCCCCCATGAGCCGCCTACTCTTAGGTTGGGTCTTGGTGCCCCAATCAGTTGCGAGGCAACTCTCCTTTTGGTCTTTTGCCTCTCAGAGTTCTTAGTCTTGCTTAAAAAGTCTCTAAGCATAGTTGTGCTCTCAGACATGCTCCTTTGGATGTTCACAAACACATCCATCATCCTTTGGACATGTTCATCGCTCATAATCTCCTTCAAGCAAGGTTCTCTCCTTGATCTCCAAATGGGTTTAACTGATCTTCCACCACTTCATCAATTGTTACCTAACATTCTGAGTGAGAGGTATTGGACATATTAGGACTTTAAGGGTTCAGTGTTACAAATTTCTAAAAGGCTTTCGCTAGTAACAACAATTTTTGCAAAGAAATAGCACAAATGTGTCCCACCGAACATGCCAAAAAGTGTTTGCCTTTAAATGCTTAGACATGCACATGTAGCGTGTAAATGTGTGAGGTTCGCGGGCGTGCAAGACTTGATGGGACCACGTATAAAACACAATTTCCAATAAACAGTCTAGCATTTGCGACGAAAGTGACTAATCCAACTTCTTCAAATCATTAATAAGGACTTGGGAACATTCCAAAGTTCTTTTTACCTTATGCTTTAGGATTTTTCAGTGCTACTTAAGTTTCCGCTACTCCTAACCAGATCAAGCATAACAAATATAATGCATAAAAGTAGTTTACCTTCACAGTGTTAACAATTGAGCGGTATAGTGAAAATAAGAACACTCCCAAAGTACAAAGAACTTGATTCAATGATAGAATACACTTCTAGGAGTGTCTGGATGAGACAAACACTTGGTCTGATATTTTATGATAATGTAAGTAAACCTATTTACTTGAGGTAAATAGGTGTGATAATGTAAACTATCTGATATTTTGTATTTGTCACTGAAGAGGATTAATTCAGACAACGTTCATGGCTTTGAGCTATAATTATTTGGCCTTTGGTCGATCTAATCTAAAGCTGCCATGTGTTTTGGCATGTCTATCTTCTTGTTCTGTTCATTCCAAACTTCCAGGACGATCCAATATGGAGTTATCGCATGTTCAAGCATGCATGTTTTACCATTCTACTCATGCTAAGCTCCTTTAGTGATCAGACCTTGCCACATGCTAAGACTACGGAGGACCTTGTTTTACCTTTATGATTAATTTGTCATCCAGCCCTTGTCCTATTTTTTATAACTTTTTTTTAATGACACATAACGTAGTAAGAACCATAGGGTTATGTGAAGAAGCCATGTGTCTATCTCTCTCTCATCCTTAAAACTTGCCATGTGTTTTATAGCCATTGTCGTCTTAGATTTGATGATGTGATTAAACAGTCACCAACTTGTCTCCCTTGTGGTATGGTGAACTAACCCTCAGTGGGTACTTGTTCTTAGACCGATTACTCTTCATTGGATGATGTGGCATATTTGATGCCTTTAGATGTATCAGCTTCACCTGGGCCACATATGGCTACACTATAGTTCTCAACAGTCAGAAGTGGTAAGTAAGTTTTGAACATGTGTTGTATATACAATATTTGATTTATTAAAGCTCATTAATCCTTGCAATTTGGAGTTGATGTAGGTTAAAGCACAACCAATCACATTGGAAGGACATCCAGTTTCTAAGCCTCACCTCTAGCAGTGATGAAGAAAATGGGGTCATCAGTGAAGATGGCTCAATATACTTGGAGCGAAAAGCATGTACAACAAACTAATCTTTACAAGTTGCTGTAGTTGATAAATGAAAAATCCACGTGGTAATGTAGAGTAAGAGGAAGGACATTGCTGGCGAAAAGAAGGCAGTGAATATTATCGAGGATGGCCAGTTTGAAAAAGGCAAGGACAAATTTGTGGAAAGCAAGTAGTGAACCCTGGCAACAATAGGAATGGAAAAAAACCATGGAAGTGAACTAGGCTAGTAGTATATTAGTTTAGTTTAGTGCATAAGAAATAGTTGTATAAGAAGTAGTTGTAAGGGTGCTTTTGTTTGTGCAGTTTGGAACATACTATCAATTGTTAAGTATGTCGATCCAAACTCACTGTGGGCCCAACGGACTCGAGTGTGACAAACGACAGATCCACCTAATACCATCACATTGGCACTACCAGCTCCAAACCACCAAAGGTACGTTCCCACAGCCATAACTTAATGTTTAACCTTACGAAAAAATTTTAAGCAATGATGTTTAAAGTTAATTCAAGTAAGTAAATATGCCTTTGAATATAAAATATATATTTAGATTACTTGACAACAAGCATTCTTAATTTTTACTCAAAAGAAATAAATGAATCTAATTTGTCATTCCTGATTCCCTGCCAGCCCCTCATCCCAAAAAGTTTCTCACAATTCGAATATCAATGTGAAATGATAACAAAAGGGGTAAGCTCAAGACCTAATAAGTATCCAACAAACTCATCTAGCTGAACCAAACTGGTTCTCAATGATATAACTCGTAAATAAAATTTTGAAGTAAGGCTTAATTGCACTGTAGACCCTGAGGTTTCCAAAAAATTACAACCAAAACCCTGAACTTTACAACTTGACAACCAAGACCCCAACGTTTGACATCCATTGCAATTTGTGGAATTTATTAACGGAAGTCACTTATTCCTATTAGTAAAATCCTAACTGAGGGGTATTTATGCCTTTGCTCTCTTGTTTCTCAAAATTGGAGGGAAACACCACCTTCATTGCTCTCGTTTGGCGCCAAAATGGTTACACATGTATATATACACAAACACCCACGCACACACAGAAACGCACCTGAAATATTCACACGTGCGCGCGCGCACACACACACATTTCAAAAAATTTGTGCTATAGTCTAGCTAAAAACTCAGAAACCATGAATGTGGAGCTCTGTTTTGTGGGGATCCCCCTTAAACACACAACTTCTTGGACGAATTTGAACCCAGGAAGAAGGTTCTTACGCTGCCGTAATTGCTGGGTAACTTTTGGTTATATTGACTAAGTTAAATGTTGATTACACAAATTAATGGTGGATGCCGTTATTTTCAATGGATAGGGCCACCGATGTGTGCAAGAGCAGAAGAGGTCATACTTGGGCTGTTGGGAAGAATTCGAGGTTTGGAAGCAAAAGTTTTAGCAGCTCATCGGTTGGACGAGCGTTTATAGATGGCTTTGGGCATCAGTTGGTTGCTTTTTCTTATGAAATGGGTGTTTTTTGGATAGATGTAATTTAGGTAGAAATTAGGTTTAGAGGTGACTGTGATCATGTGTAAATTGTGTTGTTGTAATAAGCAACAACATTTTGTTAAAAATATTGTCTTGTTGTAATGAGAAAAATGTGAATCCTCACTGTATTCTTCTTTAAAATGTTGGCTTGTTAAAAATGTTCCTCCTCGTTGGCTTAATAGTTGTTAAATGAAAGTTACGCAATAGCATTAACTTGTTTGTTTACTTCACACACATTGCCCAAACACAATGTCATGCCCCTCATATGAAGAAGAAAGCATGCACCTCATTTGTACACAAAACATAGTAAACCAAATGTATACAAATTTAACAACTGCCAAATATTCACATCATCGGTGCACAAAATGAACAACTGCCAAAATATGCACATCACATGTTATTACACCATATCCAATTGTCCAATACAATGTCATGCCCATGATATGTCCAGCAATTTACAAAAGATGCACCTCATATGTGTATTACAACATGAGAAAAGTACAAACACAATGACGTCCAACAGTTTACAACACATCTTCTAACAATCTACAAAAGATGCATCTCATCTTTGCATTACAACATAATTATAGGCCAAACCATACACCACATCTATAAAATAGGCAGCTACTTACATGGCTTCTTACCGCAACTCTACCTCTGCATCTCAATGTTCTTACTCTCTTTGCAGCTGCCTCTACTGCCTCCTTTGTCATATATCTTCTACCTTGGAAGGTGAATGATGGTGGCCTAATGAAAACCCCTTCAGCTATCATTCTTGGCTGGACCACTTCTTCTGTTGTGGTTACATGAACTTGACCTGGCCTGTTACTTGATTGGTTTGGTTGCCATATAAAGTCAGTCATGGCAACACGGTATGTCAGTAACTATGAAGCAAAATAAGGTTTAGACATTAAAAGGCATACAACTACTTTTTCTTACAGGCTGTTAAGGCACTGACATGTGCTGTTGAGCCACTAAAGTGTGCTATTGAGGCAATGAAGTCTGTTGTTGAGTAGCTTGAGGCAATGAAGTTTGATGTTGAGTAGGTTGAGATCTTCTAACCTGCATTTAAGTTTTGTTCAAATAGTTAGTGCTAACATTTATAATTGGGAGCTGATCCATTGATAGCGCTAGCAAAATAGGACAAGTTGCTAGCGCGATCTGGCCGTCCATCCCGAAAGATGGACGGCCCAGATCTTTTTTTTCTCGTTTTTTTAAGTACGTCCGCTACATTATGTAGCGGACAATTTTTTGTATTTTTTTGACAATAATACCCTCCGAGTCCGTCCGCTACATAATGTAGCGGACAAGTTTCCGTTACGTCCGCTACATTATGTAGCGGACAAATTTTCAGACTCTGTTATGTCCGCTATACAATGTAGCGGACGAGTAGCACATTAATTTTGCTGACATCTCTCTCTCTTTCTCATCAATTTCTTCTGTCTCTTCTGTCTCTTTCTCTCTCCTTCCTCTCTCTTTTCTCTTCTCTCACCACTTTTCTGTTTTCTCCCTCCTCTCTCCTCCTTTCTGTCTCTTCTGTTTTCTTACCACTTTGTTAATCAGAAATGGGATCTTCCTTTCGGTATACGCATAAAAGAGTTTGAGCATATCGGCCCTTAGAGCATGGCTTTCAGTCTCTTTGTTAATCATAAAAGAGTTTGAGCATGGCTTTCAGTCTCTTTGGATCTTCCTTTCGGTATACGCATAAAATATGTCAGTAACTTTGTTAATCAAAAATGGGATCTTTCTCACTTTTCTGTCTCTTCTGTTTTCTTAAAACAAACGTAAAAAAAAGATCTGGACCGTCCATCTTTCGGGATGGACGGCCAGATCGCGCTAGCAACTTGTCCTATTTTGCTAGCGCTATCAATGGATCAGCTCCCTATATATATATATATATATATATATATATATATATATATATATATATACGGGTCGTGATCCATTGATAGTGCTAGCAAGTTGCTAGCGCTGTTTGACCGTCCGCAACGTGATGTGATTGACGATAATTTACCGTCCGCTACATTATGTTGCAGACGGTGAAAAAAATTACTGTTGTGGCACGCGATCTGGCCGTCTATTCTCGCCCTTGGACGGCCAGATCGCGCTAGCAACTTGGGTTAAGTTGCTAGTGCTATCTATGGATCACGACCCTATACACACACACACACATGCATTTTCTTTTATTTTATATTTTTCAATTACCTCCAAACTCTCTTCCTTTTTTTTTTGCTTATTTATAAACCTTTATTCTTTTAAGTGCTACAAAAGTCTCCTCCTTTAAATCCCCAGTCTCTCTCTGCCATTTTAAAATAGCAAGATGATAAATCAGATCTTTATACACTTCTCTAGAGTAGTTAGCTAAGCTTCATTTATTTCTCTATTGCACCCACTTTTTATTTGTAACTACTGATATTATAAGTTATATTATTCAAGTCAATCGTTGCTAAAAAACTCAAAGAACGTCACGCCTAGAAACTGTCGCTAAAATAATAATAATCGGGTGAACCTAGGTTCAGGGCATTACACGTGAATGTCCTGAAAACTTTGTGAACCCATGCTACAAGAAAGAAGCATACATGAATGCATACTAGGAGATGATCAACCCAATGAATGGGCAAGATATGTGGGTGGAGACAGGACTGCCACCTGTGCAACCCCTTTTGCATAGGCTTCAGCTAGGCAGACCAAAGAAGGCAAAAGAAGAGGAAAATGGATGGACAACAGAGTAAAGGCATGTCAGAGGCAACTAAGTTGCTTAGAGGATTAAATTCAGTAATAGCTGGCAACTATGGCAAAATAGGCCATTACAGGAGAAGCTGTATACTAAGGGAGGATGTAGGGGGCACATCACAGAGTAATGGGAAGGAAAAGATAGGGCATACATCAAATAGCAAGGGAAAGGGAAAGGGGTAGGGCAACATTGAGTCAAGCCAAGGGAAAGACTCACAGAGCAAAGGAAAATAGAAGAGAGGGCAAGAAGAAAGGCCAAACAAAAGCCAAAAACTCCATGTAAGTGGCAACATAACATTAAGCCTTTTAAATTTATTTAGTAGTAATTATAAAGGGAGCTGATCCATTGATAGCGCTAGCAAAATAGGACAAGTTGCTAGCGCGATCTGGCCGTCCATCCCGAAAGATGGACGGTCCAGATCTTTTTTTTACGTTTGTTTTAAGTCCGTCCGCTATATTATGTAGCGGACGATTTTTTGACAAAAATACCCTCCAACTTAAAAAGATCACATCCGCTACATTATGTAGCGGACAAGTTTTCTGACTTTTTTTCTCTTTCTCTCTCCTTTCTCTCATAAATGCTCTGACATTTTTTTTCTCTTTCTCTCTCTCCTTTCTCTCGTCCGCTACATTATGTAGCGGACAAATTTTTTTACCTTTTTTCTCTTTCTCTCTCCTTTCTCTCATTAATGGCACGACATTCTTTCATTTCTCTCTCCTCTCTCTAATCATTTTTTCTCTTTCTCTCTCCTTCTCTTATTAATTCTCTCTCTCTCGTTTCTCTTCAGAAAGGGAAGAGGAGCAAATTGCAGCCGATTCCAGCACGAGAAAAGCAACTCCAAAAACAGCAAAACAACCGCCATCACCAGCACAATTGGATCAAAATTGGATTGTATTGGATTGATGTACAGATCAAGTTCGTTCTTGTTCGTGGGTCTCTTTCTCTGTCCGGGCTTGTTTTACTCAACCCGTTTTTTGGGGCGCCGGAGGAACCAATTAATGAAGAAGCTTCGGAGCATAGATCAAGCATGGAAACGCTCATAATGTAACCACCGAATGTGAATAGATTAAAAGCCAAGGCACCCCATGGCACATAGCTTGAGCAGATCTACCATCTACGCCTCCCATCGGCCACAACCTGTGAATCAAAGTGAAAAGCAACCGCCACACCATGAAACGACGAAATTGTGGAACCATAGCTTCTGCTTCGAAGTGAATGGAACCGTTGAAATTGTAGATGAAAGCCATGCTCTAAGGGCCGATATGCTCAAACTCTTTTATGCGTATACCGAAAGGAAGATCCCATTTCTGATTAACAAAGTGGTAAGAAAACAGAAGAGACAGAAAGGAGGAGAGAGGAGGGAGAAAACAGAAAAGTGGTGAGAGAAGAGAAAAGAGAGAGGAAGGAGAGAGAAAGAGACAGAAGAGACAGAAGAAATTGATGAGAAAGAGAGAGAGATGTCAGCAAAATTAATGTGCTACTCGTCCGCTACATTGTATAGCGGACATAACAGAGTCTGAAAATTTGTCCGCTACATAATGTAGCGGACGTAACGGAAACTTGTCCGCTACATTATGTAGCGGACGGACTCGGAGGGTATTATTGTCAAAAAAATACAAAAAATTGTCCGCTACATAATGTAGCGGACGTACTTAAAAAAACGAGAAAAAAAAGATCTGGGCCGTCCATCTTTCGGGATGGACGGCCAGATCGCGCTAGCAACTTGTCCTATTTTGCTAGCGCTATCAATGGATCAGCTCCCATATATATATATATATATATATATATATATATATATATATATATATATATATATATATATATATATATATATATATATATATATATATATATATATATATATATATATATATATATATATATATATATATATATATATATATATATATATACGAGTATTTTGCTAGCGCGATCTGACCGTCCATCCTGAAAGATGGACGGTCCAGATCGCGCCTTTTTCCAAAACTTGTCCCCGTCCGCCATACTGTCTCGCGAACGGAAATTTTACCTTTTTGCCCTCCTCCCATGTCCGCGAGACTGTCTCGCGGACGCCTTTCTGTTCCTGACATGTGTCAGGAAAAGGCGTCCGCGATACAGTCTGGCGGACGATCTCTAGGCTGACACATGTCAGGACCTGTCCTCTCGGTCGCCTATAAAGTCTCGGGCGTGAGCCCCGAGAACTGTCCCCTTGGTATCTGTATGGCGTCAACAGTGTCCGCTTTGTGGGAAATCTCCAATGTAGCGGACGGCTTCCCTTCGTCAACTCTCTCCTGCTATAAATATTTAATCAGATCGGGGTATATATATTATTGTAGCGGACGGCGTCTCTCTCTCTCTCTCTCTCTCTCTCTCGAACATCTAACCCAAGCCGCTACCCCATCTACGGCGACCCACATCTCCGGTCACCCACATCTCCGTCGACACCACCGTCCTCCCCTCAACGCCGATCTCGATGGCTTCTGGATCGGAGACCACCTACGCCTACGATTATATTGGCAACTTGCACCTGGTAGGCAAACACTTTTTCAAAGTCATGATGCCGGGATTTGAGCATGAACTTGTAGGCTATCCCTCTTTCTCTTTCTCTGTATTTTCGTGTGTTAAAAGTTTGATCTTTTGTTTTTCTTAACCAAAACTAACCTATTTTTTGTATTTTGTGTTTGGTAGGACATACCGGAAGCATTTACCAATCAATTTACAACAATTCATGATAGTGCAAGATTATATAGCCGCAAGGGGGCATGGCAGGTTGAAATCAAGCTGAAGCCCGGCCGATCCCAAAAAAAGGAATTCGCAGAGGGTTGGAACGTCTTCGTGCGCCAGCATGGCCTCGAACTCGGGGACTTTGTAGTGTTCGAACACCTTGGGTGGTGGGATTTTCAAGTTGTAATCTTTGATCGGAGCGCTTGTGAAAAGCTTTCGTACCCCATTTGTGAACCATAGTTTATTATAATAAAAAAATTTATGTTCTTGTTTATTATGTTTTCAAATTTTTTCTTGCTTAATTGTGCCTTTTTTTGTTGCCTTGATATATTGAGATCGTTGATTATGAATCGTACATTATTTTTTGGAAAAATTGAGATTGTTGATTCCGTCGCTAAAACAAGTCTTCGGGCGTCAGTTTATTAAAATAGCATTAACCTACTATGTCGCTAAAACAAGTCTTCGGGGCCAATTTATTTCAATTTATTAAAACTGCATTACGGGCGCCAATTTATTCCAATTTATTACATTACGCTACATTGTATAGCTCTATATATATAGCGGATATAAGGCCCTCCGCTTAGGCCGGGGTTCGGGAAGGTCGGAACTAAATGTCTGGTCCGTGCCAAACTAAATGTCTGGTCCGTGCCAACCATTTTCTGCGGTATGTATATCCGCGATACTATATAGCGGACAGTCTATCAGCGTCTGCGGGGCCATCCGCTACATAGTATAGCGGACGTAGAGAAGACAACCAAAAGAAAAAACTAAGTGTTGGAGAGGTGGAACTAAGTGTAGAAAAAACTAAGTGTTGGAGAGGTGGAACTAAGTGTTGGAGAGGTATTCTGCGGGGCCGTCCGCTACATAGTATAGCGGACGTAGAGAAGACAACCAAAAAAATTCTGCGGGGCCGTCCGCTACATAGTATAGCGGACGTAGAGAAAACAACCAAAAGTCTATCGTCCGCGATACTATATAGCGGACAAGGAACAGACTAATGTCATCCGAAACTAAATGTCTGGTCAACCATTGCGGTAGTAGCGATACTATATAGCGGACAGTTATGCGTGCGGACCGCTACATAGTATAGCGGACGTAGAGAACAACCAAAAGAAAAAACTAAGTGTTGGAGAGGTGGAACTAAGTGTAGAAAACTAAGTGTTGGAGAGGTGGAACTAAGTAATTCTGCGGGCCGTCCGCTACATAGTATAGCGGACGTAGAGAAGACAACCAAAAAAATTCTGCGGGGCCGTCCGCTACATAGTATAGCGGACGTAGAGAAAACTACCAAAACAACCAAAAGTCTAGCGTCCGCGATACTATATAGCGGACAAGGAACAGACTAATGTCATCCGCGATACTATATAGCGGACGGCAAATATATATTGTCCACGGACAGCAAATATATATATTCAAACCCAAAAGAAAGTCCTATAACTTCTACACTCTTCTCCGTTCTTCCTACTCACAAATATTCCCAGCGGCGTTGGCAAGCAGATCTGCGCAATTTCTTCATAAGAGCAGCTTTAATACCCCCTAATAGATCACGTAAGTTCACAAAATCAATCCTTTACATGTTTCTAATCTATAGTTGTGATCAATATTGCGTTTTATGCGTGGTTTTGATTATGCATTGAGCATGTGCTAGCGATGATGAGGATTTATATATGTATGTATTTGTTCATGTGCTAGCGTTTGTAAAATCCGATTCCATAGTTTCAGTTGCAAAAAATGGAATTTATCCCTGGACCAGAAGATCCATCCGTGTTATACGACCAAGCCAACCATATCAGTACGCTCATATGGGATGGTGGAGTAAGATACATTATTTATCAACTTTCTTATTATTACGAACGTTGTTTTACCGTTCATTTTGCTTAAATTGTATTTATTAATAATTCGTAGGAAAGAGAACTTCTCACCACCGTAGAAGTATCTCGCGAGTTCACGAGATGGAAATTGAACAAGTCCCAGAAAAGAATACTGCGTGGAATTGGGTTTGGGATTTTCACGCATGGGCAGATCTTTCAACAGCTTGACCGGGCCTTGATAGGTGCCCTTGTTGAGAGGTGGAGAAGTGAAACGAATACGTTTCACTTCCCGCTCGGAGAGATGACGATTACCCTAGAAGATGTAGGGTTCATCTTGGGGTTGCCGGTGACGGGGCGGCCGGTAATTGCTCCTCCGTCAGACGCAACGAATAAGAGAACAGCGCGAGACTTCTTCACTTCGATACCCCAGGATCAATTTAGCACTGGTGGTATAAAGTTGAAGTGGTTGGTAGATACCTACGGGGTTTTGCCGGAAAACTATACGGGCCGTGAGCTTGTGGTGTACACAAAGGCCTTCCTCTTGTGGGTGATGGGAGCAATTTTATTCCCAACGACGTCGAAGAACACGGTCAGCGTGAAATATTTACCGTTGTTGGGTAACCTGTCGGAGGTTGGGGATTATGCCTGGGGTGCAGCGGTTCTTTCGTATCTGTACCGAGCATTGCACAAGGCAACGAGGCCCAACTCCAAAGCCATATGTGCATGTCTCTCGCTATTGCAGGTATATCATATAAATCATGTCTTCGTTATTGTGTTTTATTTTTGTTGAATCGACGATATAAATATAATTTTTTGATGTTCTCAGGTGTGGTCTTACGAACACCTTGCTCCCGGTGCACCAACGCGTAGGGATGGAACCGACAAAGTCTGGCCTCGGTTGTGTGCTTGGGAGTACAGCCGGAGGGCTAGCCACTACAAGAGGAGAGTCGATCCCCATCACAACATTACGTACTATCGAGGGGAGTTCGACCGTCTATCTCCGGGCCAAATGCGTTGGGCACCGTACATACGTTTGGCGCGACGGGTGGGAGAGTCGTTCGTCTTCACGCTCTCCGGGTTGCAGCGCACACCCCTGATCCATTTCGAGGTCGCAGAGTGGCAGCTGCCCGACCGAGCAATGCGCCATTTTGAGTTGGAGCAGGGTTTGCCAGTCGATGCCCCGGATATGAGGGTTAACAGGAACCCACCGGATGTCGGAGTGTTTGGCACCGCCAATGCGTACGAATTGTGCGCGGCCGAAATAGAGCTTTGGACTTCTTGGCAGGACACACTGGCGGCCATCGTCTCGGAGCCAGACCCCGTTATCAGCATCGATCAGTACGATGAGTGGTACTACCGCATCACGCGGAGGAGAGTAGCCCCTGTAAACTTTGAACGTGGGGAGAGGTATGCGCCTAGGGGTCAGATCGATGAGCGTATGGCATACAATCTCGTAAGTTGCCCAACAAGTCTGACTTGAACCAAATTAGTTGAATATAAATGTCTGATTGAAGTTACTTAATTTTTTATCTCTTTGGATGTAGGTTAATGCCTCGCTTGCATTCTTCCAGAAGTTGAGTGAGCGGAGGGATCTGGTGAGCGCAATGGGCGAGGATCTTTGCCAACAGGCTGCGACATTGGCTTTAGGCTGCGGGAATTTTTTGCGCCAAGCATCGGGCCAGTCTTCGGGAGTCAGCCCGGGAATGGGTTATACGGGCGTCAGCCAGGGATACGGTGATCCCTCTGGACAGGCTTCAGGGGTGAGTCAGGGAGTTGGTGGTACCTCTGAAGCGGGGATGGGACAGGCTCAAGCGTCGTGGGGCGATTACAGCGGCCCCTCCTTCAATTTGTTCCCGGAACCCCTCTCTCAAGTCACGCAAGACTTTCCTTTCGGAAACTACGGTTTCTCCGAGGCACTGCCCATTGTCCCGTGGGCGGGACCAGTTGGCGGCCCCGGAGGGGAATATCAGCCGGCCGAAGAAGGAATTGGAGGCCAATATCCCCCGATCGACCCCCGAGGGCAATATCCGAAAGGGCATCCAGCCAGGCCCCTAAAGCCGCATAAATGCGATCTAATCCGAGCCCGTTATTTTAGCGGGGCCCCCCAAGACGGAGCGTCGTATGACATGGATCACCCCGAGGGCTTGGATTACAATGCCTCTTGGACAGAGATCGCCTCGCTGGCGCCGGGAGCTTGGTTAGACAGCGGTGTCATCTCGCACTACGTGCAAATTCTGAGGCGAAGGTGTCGGGAGCATCCAAACATCGGTCCGCGCGTGTTTATCTTGGATGCTTTTTTTCATCAGCTCCTAGTACAAGAGTGGCACGACTGGGGCAATGCAAGGAAGGGGAGAGGCATGGCCCAGTGGAAACCGTCCCCTAACCTACAAGCATATCTTGCTAGGGATAGTCCAGTGAGCGCAAGTGTTGCCGACGTGTTTCTAATCCCCTTTTTAGGGAATGCCCACTGGTACTTGGTTTGCTACGAACCATTACAGAGCACGGTTTCAGTCGTCGACAGTCTCTACGATGATACCGACGTGATGCCTGTGATTGATATGTACCGAGGCATAGGCCAGTTGGATGCCATGGTAAGATCCTGTTTCCTTCTTGTTGTAACTTGCATATTATAAAACTGATTAATCTTATTTTGCTAGCTATGTTTAATGCTTATTATGGTTCTCGCAGAATCTTTTTGCTGCCCTGGTCAATGGTAGGCGTCGGGAGAAGGTATCGCGCAGGCCGGTCCTCATTTTCCGATTGAAGAGGAGTAGGCCCAAGCAACATAATTCCTCGGACTGCGGCGTCTTCCTCTGCATGTACATGGATTACATTTGCCGGTCTGAGAGCCTCAAGAAGACTGTCTGGAGCGAAGAATGCATACAAGACTTTAGGTATAGGATTGCTTGGCAAATTATGAATGGCCGGCCTAGAGCTATTAGGTTTATTGTAAATCCGTGTAAGGAACATCATTCCCGCGAGAGATGATGTTCCCCAATTCACATTGTAACGTTACAACACTTTTTTAAAAAAATTTATTGAATGCGATTGATTTTATTGACCGATATGATTTAACGGTGGGAAACCAAGTGTTGGATATCTGTCTGTTGGATATCTGTCTATCTGCAGGGCAAGTGTTCAAAAAATAACTAAGTGTTCGATAATCAGTGTTTCTGCGGGCCGTCCGCTACATAGTATAGCGGACGCAGAGAAGTAAACCAAAACAAAAAAAAAACTAAGTGTTGTGGGGGGTATTCTGCGGGGCCGTCCGCTACATAGTATAGCGGACGCAGAGAAGTAAACCAAAACAAAAAAAAAACTAAGTGTTGTAGGGGGTATTCTGCGGGGCCGTCCGCTACATAGTATAGCGGACGCAGAGAAGTAAACCAAAACAAAAAAAAAACTAAGTGTTGTAGGGGGGGTATTCTGCGGGGCCGTCCGCTACATAGTATAGCGGACGTAGAGAAGTAAACCAAAACAAAAAAAAAACTAAGTGTTGTAGGGGGTATTCTGCGGGGCCGTCCGCTACATAGTATAGCGGACGTAGAGAAGTAAACCAAAACAAAAAAAAAACTAAGTGTTGTAGGGGGTATTCTGCGGGGCCGTCCGCTACATAGTATAGCGGACGCAGAGAAGTAAACCAAAACAAAAAAAAAAAACTAAGTGTTGTAGGGGGGTATTCTGCGGGGCCGTCCGCTACATAGTATAGCGGACGTAGAGAAGTAAACCAAAACAAAAAAAAAACTAAGTGTTGTAGGGGGGTATTCTGCGGGGCCGTCCGCTACATAGTATAGCGGACGTAGAGAAGTAAACCAAAACAAAAAAAAAACTAAGTGTTGTAGGGGTATTCTTTAATACCTTAGGTTTCTAATGTTGTGCTGCGCAGTGTAGCGGACAGTGTAAGAAATCACATATAAAAAAATGATTGTAAAGGTTATTACAAACGAGTCATTACTAAAATATTATTACAAAATGTCCGACACTTTTGATGGCTCATAAAAGATTATTACAAAATATTCAGTACACTAAAGTTCCACTGCAGCTTGTTCGTCCTCATCCTCGGCATCATCTTCTTCCCCGTCTTGCAAAGGCACTGGACTTATCCCCAGTGCCTTGTAATGGTTCCGCTTGTCGTGGTCTGTCATTTTGTTGCACAATGCACACCTTCTTAGCTTTTTTGGTTGAGTTGCCGTCTCAATAGAGCTTTTCATCCGCGTAGATCTCTTGCGGCCTTTCGTTTGCGATATAATTGGATCCGAAGGCCGGATATCATTGTCGTCTCCCTCCCCCGGCTCGTCATCTTCTGATCCCGTCGTAGGCTCGGTGTCAACCGCATTGCTGACTGAAGCTGCTTCCAATTGGTCGACGATGGGCTCTTGCTGCTGAGCTACCTCGAGGAGATGTTTATATCCGACCATTGTAGCAGCACCCTTTACGGACAAACGGGTGAACATCGTCACCAGATGATTATACCGCAACGTCTCTGATTCTTCAAAGTCAGTATACGGGTGCTCCGGAAAGGAAATGGTACCGTGCAACCTGTTTGCACCTTTCGTCCACCGTGGCAGGACGTATTTATCGGGGATTGTCCTGATATTCTTCTGTGTGAAAAACCGCAGAATGTGTCTACACAGGATGCCATGGAACTCAAACTTCTTACAAACACATGTCACCGAGTCCGTCAATGTGTCGTGGGTCACCGTATAAATTCTGCGCAGCTTCTCAGGGACGAGGTCATTCACGAGCGAATAAACCTTGTACTCACGCGACGACTTTTCTGCCACCTTATATATACTGTATCGGCCCGATTTTTGCAGCTCTACTTGGTATAGCAGGAAGATCTCCTTCGTATAGACTTTGGCACCGTTCAGCTCCAGCGGGGTCTCAAGCAACCTTCTCCTTTGCTTGTACGTGGTTGCAAAGTCTGCAGCCCTTTCTTTCACGAACAACGACGCAACCGCTTTTTGTGCTGATGTGACGAAACTCTTCAAATTGGTAGCTGTACCCACATAACTATCGAACGTGGCATTCATAGATTCACTCCTGCCCGTCGTTTTCATGCCCGCAGAAAAATGACTTCTCGTGTAAACGCCAATCCATTGCTCTTTGAGCCCGTACAAGTGCTGGAGCCACTCGTTGTCTTGCAATGAGTAATCCCGAACAAGCTTTTCCCACCTCTCCTCGAATTCCTCAATCGTTAATGACTTGAGGACGCATTTGTCAAAATCCTGTTTAAAGTCTGGATACTTTGCGTACATGTGATGCAGACGTTCCGGGTATTTGTTGCTTATGTGCCAAGTGCACAAGTTGTGTCGAGTATCTGGGAAGACGGTAGCAATAGCCTTCTTCATTGCCAAATCTTGATCGGTGATGATAACAGTCGGTGCTTTGAAGTTCTCATGAAGTATCCTAGATTATTGCTCATAAAAATCCTCAAGAAGTTTATAAAGCTGTTTATATCAAATTCTCACTCTGATGCTTACAAGCCAAAAACCTAGTTTGGCAGATTCCAAGTTATAATTTAACTACTTTCTTATCGATGTCACTAGCTGAACTTGCAAACCACTGAACTGCATAATACCCTAAGTACAAAATGTACAATCAGGTTCTTACTTTGATTGGTTACTCTCTGACTTCCACGAATAGCTTGAATGGCATCCTTTAAAGCCTTCTCACTAAGTTGCAGCTTCCTGGAGAACTGCTGCTCAAATCTCTTATCTGAAAAGAATGCATAACTTCCTCTGCCGCTTGCTCGTCCTTCGTGTACTGCTCAATGTAAGATGTTCAAACGACTCATAACACATCTCAGTAGGGTGTCATAAGCTGCAATAATGTGCCTGCAAGTAACCATGCTATAAGCGGTTACATACATAGTTCCATAGGCCCTAAATAACCTTCTTGCAGTTGGTTATTTACCGAGCCATGTTACAAGGTCCACCAGCAAAATATAAGAAGACTTCAAAGGCTATATCACCAAAACCAAAAACTTGCTCCCAGAGCCTCAAGCTAACACCACACAGCATATGTACTGTAGTTGGAAAGCACTTGAAAGTGTTCCTACGACCAGATAACAACTTACATTCCCTCCCATGCTTTTGTCAAGCAATTAAAGATCATATTGGTCATGCTTTTGTGAGAAAATCAAGCCTTGGATCCCTTAACAGAAGAAGATAAAATAGGCCAGTTGGGATTCCAGGAATGTGGGAATTTCAGCCTAGAGGCAGGATTATTGAATAATATATAACCAAAAGACACTTTTGTACTGCTATTAGATATGCAGCACTCGCACCAAAACATTATAGTATTGCATGCGTCAGATGGTCGGTCTGTTTTTATTTTGACGGAAAAAAAAAACTATACATGTGTATAGTTTGTGCTAATCCAAGGTGCTTGAATAGAGTTGCATCTGGGCCCTCCAAGTAGGTGTTATATTGTGAACCTGAACCTAACAACAGTGGCTTTTCTCAGTTGATGCTTGCAGCCTATGGTAATTCAGATTCATCCACTTATATGAATCAACAATGCAAAGTGATTTTTGTTCAAAGACCATCCTACCGTATGTCTATGAAGATGGACTCACCAGCCATTTATCGTGCAAGAAAAGTCTAAGAGTAAAGCAAAGATATCATAATTACAAGCTTCTGCTTATAGCTTATAGATTTAAATAATGAGGCCTGAGGTATATAGGTCAGTTTTATTCTTCTCTGGAACCTTATCCTCGATCAAATGTAGCCAAATTTTCTACAACCTTCTACGTCAAGATCACTCGGGGCCAAGACACATTCCTAAGTTCATTAAATTACACATTGTCTTCCTTCTCACTTCAAGATGTCTCTTTCCAGCGTAGTATTAAAGAAATGGATCCAAAGTCTTAATCACATGGATAAAAGAATAATGCAAGAATGAAAATATGTTGATGTTGCAAAATAGATAAAAATCTAAACAAAAATTTCTAGTTCCAGTGCATATAAACAAAAGGCAAACGTTGCTGATCAACTCAAGAATCAGGAGGCTAAACATTATGATGCATATCATGAATCCCTGTAATAAAAGAAAATATAAGAGAATTTTCTGTACATACCATAAGCCACAAGCTCTCAACTTTTGAAATGGAAAGTTTTATCAGGACATTTTCTGTACAGAACCACACATGACATTGAAGAAGAGCAGCAACCCAGGTGTATCAACGGAATCACATTGCAAATAAAATCAATAATGTAAATGAAAACTGCAAGTGGGCTCCTTGCATAGTTGAATCTCACAGAGCAGACATTGCACATACCTGGGGTGAAGAAATCCCTTGATCTGCAATTTTGTTACTGAGGCCGCCTATATATATAAGTGGCTTGTTACTGATGGAATTCCGTTCGGTGGGCGACTGTGTGGATGAGTGACTGTGGGTGGCAGCCGATGTGAAAGGTTGCCAGGGATGGGCAAGATGCGGCAGAGGACATAGTAGGATAAAGGGCCGGTGTGGAAGGTCGCCGGCGATGGAGGACAGAGGTGGCTGTTGATCTGACGAGAGATAGAGAAATTGCCGGCAGGATTAACAAGAGACGGTGAAATGCCGGTGTTGTAGGGGCGGCAATGGTGGTTTTGCCGGTGTGTAAGGCCGCCGGAGATGGGAGGAGAGAGATTGCGCCGGTGATGTGATGAGAGAGATTGCGCCGGTGATGGGAGGAGAGGGATTGTGGCTGCTGACCTGACGAGAAAGGGAGAGAGTAATTGACAGCAGAATTAACATGAAATGGGCATAAAACTACGCGGTCTTATTATCTAGCCTTAGACAAGTTATTTAAGGTTAGCAGTATATTCGCTGTCCCTTTATATATATATATATATATATATATATAAAAGTAAATTAAGATAAAAGAGTTAAAAGCAAAATGAATAAAAAAAAAAGAAGAAGACGGGAGAGAAAGAAAAAGTGGACGGAAAATGAAGAGAAAACGAGAGAGAGAGAGAGGGAGAAACTACACCAGCCCTAGAGCGACGGCGCCACTCCCACCTCGGGGCAACCCCATCGCTGGCCACACAGCCACCGGTGATCAACTCCGGCCACCCCTTCAACGAGCGTTACCGCCCAATGCCTCCGCGATCGCCGTGCCGCAGCCATCGAGTCGCAGCCACCACACACGACACTCATCATCGGTAAACCCAAAACCCTGAACCACACCAAAGTACGACCATCGGCATATCGTCGGCCTTCTCCCTCCATCCACTGACCAACCGCCGTGGCCACCGCGACCTCTAATTGGCATCACCGCTGTAATTTCACGACGAGCCAAAATGCAATTGCCCATCTTCATCCTTCACTACCGGAGTCTGCAACCACCGGCTGCCATCTGCTACTCCTCAATCGAACCACCCTACCCATTTTACAAGTGTGTTCGTTGGTGTACAGGCAGAAATTCCGGCGACAGGACGTTCGATCGGTAAATATGGCGGAGCATCCAACAGGCAACTCGTGATTTCGGGTCTTTAACCCGATTACCTAGCAACCAAGCAATGCCCTCTGTCGTTACGACGCTGACCGGCTGACTACCCATAGTGACTTTGTAGAATTTTTATCGCCACCAATGGGGCAGCGGTAACACGCATATTCGGCGAATTGAGAACTGAAGTTTCCTTGTGGCATTTTTTGTGTAAATTGTGAAATGGGTTCTTGTGTTGTTGGTGAATGTGTGCAGCGGTGGTATTCAAATTTTTTGTACGACGTTGAGTGGAGGTATTGCAAAAGTGCTTGTTGAGACGACTGGAATAGTATCGTGGCAGTGTTTGCATTGGCTAGAGTGAAAGAGTGGACTAAATTATGGTGGTGTATGTGTGTGAAATTATTGTGAGGGAGGGTGTACCACTGTGTTTTGGGGAGTGTTTGTGTGCGTTCTGATGAATGTGTGGGGGGCGAGTGTGAGATATGCATGTGTGTGTAGTGGGTAGTGCAGATGCTGTATGTGATTAGTGTTTGTGGGTTGACAGGTGTGTAAAGTGTGGGTGTGCGTGCATGTTTGTATGCGTGTGAATGTTTACTGTGTACAATGTGTCCATGCGAAATGTGTGTATGTATTTTGTAACAGGGTACAACATGATTGTGTGCGTAATGTGGACTGTAGTGTAATGTGGACTGTAGTGTGGTGTTGATTTTGGGTGTGGAATCGTAAGGACAATTGTGGTGGACTAGTTGTGGGGTTGTTGGAAAGTGGCACATGAAGTGGTAGATTGGTTGTGGAAACTAGCTAGGGATGGTAATTTGATCCGTAACCGGCGGGTATCCGCCCTGCCCCGATCCTATAGAAGCGGGTTTTCTTGACTTTGACCGGGTTAGTGGGGGTATTTAAAATTTAAACCCGCAGCGGATACGAGTTAGATTTGGTATTTAGTTTAACCGCCCCGCGCCCTGTATATGTTTTATGTTCAGCTTTTATCCTAATCCTAGATCTAGACAATCTCAACCGTCTATCTCATAATATAAATAGTGGACAAAACCTTTCTCTTTCTCGGCCTCTCTTCTCTGCCGCCCCATCTTCTCTCAATTCTCTGTGTTCTCTTAACGCTCATTCGCCGAATGGTCACGGCCTCCACGGACCAACCACCTAACATTGCCTTCTCTCTGCCCTACATGGTACAACGCTTATCTCCGCCAATCACCGATCTCCAGTCCACCACAGAAGCTCCTACTGCGGCTACGCCGAACGGCGACGGAGCAACAGCATAGTCGTGGCAGTCGAGTTTGCCAAGTGCTACAGCTGTGGATACGTCGCGTCCGTGAGAGCTTCAAGGGGCGCTGGATCTGCAGCCTCTGTAACGATGGGGTGAAGGACGAGTTGGTGGGATCAGATTGGTGAATCGGCAACGACGAGACGCTGGACCAGCATTTTTTTTAATCTTTCCCTTTTTACTTTTTTTTTCCATTTCTTGGTGATGGGTGATAATGGTGAGTGTGTGCCGGCTGTGCCGTCGGTTGGGTGTGCCGGCGGTGCTCAAGAGTAATTGTGCCTTGTTCTTCTTCAGTCTCAGACTGGTTGTGACCCCTAGTAAGGAAAGATCGGGGCGGATTAAGGCAGGTCAAGTTTCCTAAATTACCTTAGGATCGAGGATGGTATTCCATTCTTTTGACCCGGTGACGGGGCGGGGTTTCTAAACTAGCGGGGTAGGTTCGGATTTAATAAGCTCTGCATCTGACCCTCCCCATTGCAATCCCTAATGCTAGCAGCCCGTATGTTGGGTTTTGGTGGTATTGACTATGAAACGGAGTTCGGTGGTACCATTGTGATACTATTGTGGTCGCAGTGCTGGTTTAATTATAGTTCTTGTGGTGGCTAGACTTGAGTAACTATGGTAGTGTATATGACGGCGGTCGATAGAATTTAGGACTATGTTGATTGATGAGGCAATATGTCGGGTTAATTATTGATGATTGTGGCGTGTGTACTGGAATTGAACAACGGTGAGTAGGATGTGTATGACTGTATCCTGGTGTCTGGGTGGTTTGTGCGTATGGAGTGGTGAATGTACAATTCTTGTATTTGGATAGGTGTGTAAGTGTGGTTGTTGTTCGATGATGGGTGTAACATGAGTGTATGTAGGACACTGTTGTGTGGGTGGATATTGCGTGAGGATTGCTATTGTGTATATTTTAGCAGTAGAGCATGCTTGGTGGGTTAGTGACATTCAGTTAGTTGAGAGAAGCTCGGCAATGATCGATTAAATGCCCGAGAAAGACATGGTAAATCGAGCACGATATTGGACAGGCGTGTAAAGGTCGGGCAACTGAATGTGGCATTGAGTTGCTTGGAGATATGTTCAACGGGGATGTTGTGTCCTGATCAACAATGGCTTGGGTTACAGTAATCTGGGAACATGGAGATCAAAAGAATGGCCTTGATCACTCTTTTAGTCAAATGTAGTAGCGAGATTATCGCTCCAAAGATTTTGATGTGGGAAATGCGTAGCATCTGTAAGGGTCCATTTGATTCAACTAGTATTTTATAAATGAAGTATATGTTTATCTACTGTTAAAAAGTGATATTTATCATCTTTGACTCTTTTAACTACGTTTAACTGCTCTAGCTTGATTTGTCAAAAAACTTTTAGTAGTTTATTTCTTGTTAAAATCCTGACCAGCATGTAAATGATATTTGTTTAGAAATTGTAATGAACCTCAGATTGAAATGTTTGGTACAAATGAGATGCTTTGGAATTTGATGTTATTGTGAATATTGAACAACCTGAAAACTTTGAAAGGAGTGTGAGGATGGTTTGACCATCAGTTGATGAGTGGTTGTGTTTACAATGAACCAAAATGTGGTTTTGTTTATTCGATTGTTGTGCCCCATATCCAACGGAGGAATGTTAGATTTTGGGCCCTCGTCAACGGAGCTTGTACGTTGACGCACAATACTGTTACTTGTGGTTCGCCCTTAAGTCTACAGAATATTTATCCGGGGTGTTGGAGGGATTTCGGGCCCTAGTCAGGGGGGCTTGTACGCTGACCGCAGCATATCGTTTGAGTTGATGTTGGGATTGAACTGGTTGTCATGAGTTTTGTGTTAATGATTTTATACTTTAGTTTCGTTTAATGTACTCTATTTCATTTTACTGGACGATTAATAACTCTATGATTTCAGATTTCTCAATGTTGCTATAATATAAGGTGAATTATTTTCTGTCATACTATGGTTCACCTAGTTGAATTATTAGTTACTTACTGAGCACGTGAAAGCTCATCCCTTACTTATCATTTCAAGTTGAATGTATGGTGATAGTGAGGAGCATACGAATGGATATTTTTGTGCGGAGCTCCAGAGATTGCATTGAATGAGTCGCTAAATATTTAGATTGTTGATTTACTTTTAGTTGTTGAGAAATTGGAGTTACGAAGAATTTTAGCATAAGTGTTGTATTCAAATAAGGATATAAAAATATAATTAAAGTTTGTAGAAGTTTTAAATTTCCGCTGCAGCTAATATTGGTTTTAGCGAGTAAGGCCTGGTAGAGTCCTTGGTTGGAGTCCAGTGGGCATGAGGCCGGTCACGGACCTAGCTCATGGGCTCACCTGTGAGTTCGGGTCGTGACATCACCTCTATAAAATATGCAAGCATTGCATGTGTACATGGAATTTACCTTAGCTCCCATTTCCTACAACTAGAGGTCATTGCATACGAATCCATAGAGAACATGCTGTTCTGTTGAACTAGTTCAAATTTTTCATCAACTGACCATGTAGATAGGCAATTTGAAGAATAATGCTTAACTTCCTCAAGCTTTGCTTGTACTTTGGGACACAATTGCCATCTCTTACAGCCTTTTTAATCTAATCCCTCTTATCAGATAATCTGTTCATAAGATAAGACTTAATCATCTCTAGCATTGTCAAGAAGGGTTTATCCCTAGCATGAACAATAGCCCCATTGAATGCCTCACACCAGTTGTTCATTAGTGCATCACACTTACCCCAAGTGTCAAATTGAGACCTTGGTCATTCATTAGGTGGCTTATCATCAAATCACTTGAGGGCATCTAGATTCAAATGTTTCATATCATCCATAGCTTTTCTGCACATATTTACATATGTTGCCTTAGCAGCAACCGTCGACACATCCTTATAAGCTTTACCTCTGAACTCTGACTTCAAATGGTCATGCAAATGCTGTAAACAAAACCTATGTTTTGAATTTGGCACAACATCACTTAGTGTTGCAACCAATCCTTTCTGCTTATCTGACATAAAAGTCCATACTCTCTGGTTGTTAATCCCTAAATCTGTGACAAGCAATTGCAAAAATCAAGTCCAAGTATTCCTAATTTCTTCCTCAACCACTGCATATGTAATAGGGTACATTTTTTGGTTTGTATCAACATCTACAGCAACTAAAAGTTGACTTTCATGAGTCCCTTTCACATGACACCCATCCAACCCAACAAAAGGTCTACATCCGGCTAAAAATCCTCTTCTTAATCCTCTAAAGCAGGCGTAAAGTCTCTGAAACCTTGGCACATCACCTTCTTCACTCTTCAACTCAATGGTAGACCCTGAATTTGCCCTTCTAAGTTCCTCACAGTAATCCCTGAGCTTACTATATTGTTCAACATTGGTCCCCTGAAGCAGTCTCAAAGCCCTAGTCTTAGCTCTATACAATGTCCAGGGTGTCACTTGTATTTGTAGGTCATTCTTTATTAACTCCGTAAATGCAGATAATGACATCTCAGGATTGGCTCTAAAATGCTTTACATGTCTCTTGGGTAGGAAACCAGCATCTGCAAGTTTGCTTTTGTTTTTTCTATCACAATTATGTTTACCAACAAATGTCTTCACCTGGCATGTCAACTCCCCTTTCATAAGAGCCCTATATATCCTCCACCCATAAGGGGGTCTATGATATGCCCTAGCTCTGTATCTCTCACTCTTTTTAAACAAGATATCCTTACCATTTAATATAGCATGTTGCCTAATTGCTTCTT
>JAVXUP010004012.1:0-45148 GCA_033070095.1 Escallonia herrerae | reverse complement strand
TCATGATAGTCATCATGGAAATGCAAAAATCCATGCAGGCGATGGCCCCCCAACAAACCCTTGCACCAGTCCAACCTTCCGGACCTGGGTTGGCTCTTGACGTCGTTCAGGCCCAAATGTCGCGACCACCGCCGCCACAATCATCTAAACCTTTGGTGGTAGGGCTTGTGACATCTGCACCTCATGCAGCTGATGTGCTGCATCCTGTCAGGCCATCACGAAAACCTCAGGCAGACCTTGGTCCCTTACTGTAACAGATTCACCCTGTCACGGCCCCCCAGCCTATGCCGACACAAAGCACATCTGAAACCCACAACTCCATGAGATGGAGCCTAACCCTTACCTAGCTGAACAACACCAAACAACCGGTCAAGTGGTGGACATGCCCCGACCACCCACCGATGCCCATATACAATTGCCACTACCAGTTCCTGTCATATATAAACCATCTGTTGCACCTGCCCACCAACTTGTCCCGTCTGGGGCTCGGAGCCGAGGTGTCCCGGCCAGCCACCACCCCTTGATCGTCCATGAAGACCCACCTCCTAACTATGTCACCCGTTCGGACTTGGAAGCCCTCATGCATCGCTTGTCACAAAGCTCCACAGCTGACTCCTCTACCAACCTGACAGGCCATGCCCCCTACGCCAACGACATTGCCATCACACCCTACCCCCAAAGTATAAGTAGCCCACCTTCGTGCTCTTCAATGGATGAAGGGCAACGCCCGTGAGCACTTGACGAGACTTACATGCTCATTGGAGCAGTATGGTCCGGGACAGACTTGAAGTTGAGGAAATTCCACAAGTCCCTTTCAGGCTTGGCCTATACTTGGTATCACCAGATCCCTGCGGGGACTGTCCATGCATGGAACGACATGGTTCGGCTATTCCTAGACAAATTCCATTACAAGGCTGAACGCGTTACTATCGTTGACATTGCCGGCATCCCCCAGAATCAAGGGGAGGACTTAAACAAGTACGTGCATCGTTTCCATCTTAAATGCCTCAAGTGCACGGACTTCAGTAAGGACAAGACCCTAGTACCCATATGCATCAAGAACATGAGTGATGTATATCGGGTACACATTGAGAACCTACAGTTGAGGTCATGGGGACACCTTAAGAAAGCCGCCCGTCGCACTTATGAGTCGGTTGGACCAGTCAAGCCTTGGAAGCCCTGTCCGTAGAATGCACTATTGGCCATGGCTGAACCATCTGGAACTCTACCCCACAACAACCACGATAGCAACACTAGTACCAGCAACTGCAACCCCTACAAGCGTCAGTTCCAAGAAGGGGACCGGCGCCCCGACAAAAGGAGGCAACGGGAGCCTGCCCCCGAGTACCCATGTGATTTGAACATGGTGAAAGAGCTTTTGGCAGAATGGGTAAACAATGACAATAACTTCCACCTGCCACCGATGAAAGCCAATGTCACGGAAGCGGACAAAGCCCAACCTAACTACTGCCCTTACCACAACACCGTCGGCCATCATCTCAAAAACTGTAATGGGTTGCGAGATATCTTTGCAAGGAAGGTCGCGGCAGGCGACCTGCAGCTCCGAAAGAACAATGACGTACGTCGACAGCCTTACCCACTGCACAACAACACAGAGAGCATCAAGTACTCATGGCCATCACTGACTATGTTGAACCTATCATCACCGAAGCCTCTAGGGAGGCCACCCCGAGGGTCGTACCATGTGTGCAGCCAGCTACCCAACCACAGTCCTCGGTAGGCCAAATGACAAAGATCAAGGGATTTTTTGATGAAATCGGGTTTTCCCCGCCGCAAGAACTTACTTATCAAGCTGCCTGATTGAGGTCACCACAGGCCTCAGCCCCGAGTGCTTTGCCGCTCAAGCCGAGCTGCGACACATCCCCTCTTCCGCATTGCTTTTCTCGGACGAGGACCAGCCACCAGTCGAACAGCATAACCGGCCCTTATTTTTGGAATGTACTGTTAATGGCACGGGTTTTCGCCGTGCCTTGGTAGACTGCGGAGCTTCGGTCAACATCATGCCCCTTGTTACCTTGCAACGAGCTGGCATCCCCACACGAAAATCATACGAGACCCAATCAAAATTTCAGGCTTTGGGAACGGTCACCAATCAACCTTGGGCCATATCACTGTCGACCTTATGGTCGGGTCCGTACGTCGCGACACCACTTTCCATGTGATGGACAGCGAGCCGGCCTTCCACATCCTACTCGGCCGACCATGGATTCACATCAACAAGGCTGTGCCCTCAACGTACCATCAGTGTGTCAAACTGGTGGCCGGTCCTGCGAGACACGAGGTAGCAGTGACAATACCAGCCACGAAGGCCCCGTTCGAGTGCGCGGAATCATACTTCGTCGAGGCCTCCTTCTTCACCGAGCTTGCTGAGGATGGTGAGAACGCTGCTCACATCCACTCTACAAGGCTGCCAAATTGGGAGGAGCTATGCGGCAACAAGCCTCCCAAGTCCAAAACAAAGAAGGGTAGCAAGAACGTAGCATCAACCTCAGTCATACCACTTGCTGCCAAGGGCTGTAAAATGATCTACCAGTTATGACGGTGTGCGGGGGCTTCAGGTGGTCCCTCATCTGACCCCCTCGACCCCGACCCACTTGAGGAGACTGAATGGTGCTGCACGGCCGAGCATTGCCCACCAGATCCTGACCTCACCCCCGGCGCAGCACCACCTTGCTATGAAGACGGCCCTCGACCACAAGCCAAAGATCTTGAAGAAATCAACCTGGCCGACCCAGGCGAGGAACCACGGCACACTTACATTGGCACAAAACTTGCCCCCCGAAGAGAGGAATTGGTTTCCCTCCTGCGCGAATATCGTGATGTCTTGGCATGGAGTTACAATGAGATGCCCGGACTGGATCCTGCCTTAGTCACACACCATCTCAACATTGCTACCGGATCCATCCCTGTCCGACAACACCCGCGGACATTCCGCCCCGAGCTCGAGTTGAAGATCAAACAAGAGATTGAACGCCTTCTGCAGGCAGGCTTCATTGAACCTATCACTCACCCAATTTGGCTGGCTAATGTCGTCCCTGTACAAAAGAAGAATGGCCAAGTCCGCATTTGTATTGACTTTCGGGACTTGAACAAGGTGTGCCCCAAAGACGAGTTTCCACTACCCAATATCGACATGCTTACGGAGGCCACCGCCGGACATGAAACCTTATCTTTCATGGACGGATTTGCAGGTTATAATCAAATTCGCATGAACCGTGACGATAGCGCCAAGACAGCCTTCCGCACTCCTATGGGTAACTTTTGTTGGAAGGTCATGCCCTTCGGCCTCAAGAATGCGGGTGCTACCTATCAAAGGGCGATGACAGCCATATTACATGACATGATACACCACACAGTGGAAGACTATGTCAACGATCTCATCCTCAAGTCTAAGAAGGAAAGTGATCATCTTACTGACCTCCGAGCAGTCTTTGATCGTTGATGCCAATACAATATGCTGATGAATTCGCTGAAATGTGCTTTTGGAGTCTCTTCCGAAAAATTCCTCGGCTTCTTGGTCAGTTGACAGGGCATCAACGTTGACCCTTCTAAAGCCACCTCCATCCAAGAGATGCCCCCCCCACGAGCACCAAACAGTTGGAGAGCTTCCTCGGTAAGGTTTCTTACCTCCGTCGGTTCATCCCTGCCTTGGCTGAACTCATCACACCCTTTCAGCACTTGACACGTAAGAGCGCAACATGGAGTTGGGGTGCGCCCCAACAGCAAGCCTTCGACAAGATCAATTCGGTACTCATGTCACCGCAAACCATGGTAGTACCACAACAAGGTCTGCCCCTCTTACTATACTTGACCTCCACGCCCAGGTCCATAGGGGCTTTACTTGCTCAAGAGGTAGATGGGGTGGAGCGTCTATTTATTATCTCAGTCGGTCAATCAAGGGGCCCGAAGCCAATTACTCCGAGCTCGAGAAGCACTGCTTAGCTTTGGTGTACGCCTCACAGAAATTCAGACACTACTTCTTGGCACATCAGATCACACTCGTCACCAAAGCTGATCCACTCTGCTACATGCTTACACGTCCCGCCCTGTCTGGTCGACTCACCCGTTGGTTGTTGCTATTGGCCGAGTTCGGCTTATCTATCAAGAATCCTACAGCTCTGCGGAGCCAAGCACTTGCAGACCTCTTAGCCTTTTTTCCACGCCGACAATTTGAGCTGACCTCGGACCAATTGCCTGGGGAGGAGACGGCCCTGATCACCAACATCCATGAATTGTGGACGCTTGAATTTGACGGTTCATCCACTAGCAAAGGCCCCAATGGAACACCCCTCCGGCAAGGGGGTGTCGGTATAGTCCTCCGGAATCCCGATGGTGTTACCACCTCCCTATCCTTCAAGCTCGCATTCCCAGTGTCTAACAATGAAGGTGAGTACGAGGCACTTGTCATTGGCCTCATGCTTGCCGTCAATATGGGGGCTAAGACCTTGAGTGTGAAAGGGGACTCAAACTTGATCATGAAGCAGGCTGACGGAGAGTTCGCAGTCAAGGAACCAGCCTTGGCACCTTATCGTGCCTTGGTGCAACACTTGGAAGGAAGACTTGGCCATATCCAGTATGAACATCACAATAGGTGCCACAACAGACATGCGGACAGCTTGGCCATGATCGCGTCGAAAATCAAGGTTAATGGTGAGCAGCGAATGCTAACCATCATCAAGAGAACGACACCATGCACAACATTGCGCCTAGTTCCGAAGGACACTACTGCAAATGATTGGAGGCAGCCAATCATTGACCAACTTAAGACGCCATCTCTTGCTCATGCCTCCACTCTTACAGACTTTTTGATGTTGGGAGATGTCTTGTATAGACGATGTCCCGGAGGCACTCTAGCTAGGTGTTTGGCCTCGGAAGAGGCAAAGCATAAATTATGGCTTGGCCATCAGAAGTGTTGTAGCCTCGACGGTCCCCCTCTATACCGTCGCCTCCAGCGTATGGGCCTTTATTGGCCATCCATGGCGAAGGATGCCTCAGATATCCAAAGGGACTGTCCCGAGTGCTTGTATGCACCGGACAATGAGGAAGCTCTTGTCATTAACGTCGAAGGTGACTGGCGTCAACCTTTCATCCAGTACTTATCCCACGGGTTCTACCACCTGACCGTAGCTCAGCACGATCCATCAAGGGCAAGTCAGTTAAGTATTTTGTGACGGAAGGCGAGTTGTTTTGCAAGGGATTTTCAGGACGGACCTTGCGATGCTTGTAGGGTGCCCAAGCAGTCGAGGTGATTAATGAAGTACACAATGGTGATTGCGGTGAGCATCAAGGCTCTCCGAAGCTATATGCAGAATTGCTAAGGTTGGGGTACTACTGGCCGACTATGGAATCTGACACGATCTCTCATGTCCGACACTATCAACCCTGCCAGAGACACACTGACAGAATGCACACACCGGCGTCCGACCTCCGTATGATCTTGGCCCCTTGGCCATTTCACTCTTGGGCTCTCGACCTCATAGGCCCCATCCACCCAACATCACGGGTCATGCTTGGATTATGGTGGCAATGGAATGTTTCACAAAGTGGGTCAAAGCCATACCTCTACGACGAGCCACGGGAGGCGTCATTGCCAACTTCTTGCGCGACCACATCATTTGTCACTTTGGTATCCCCCGGTGTATCATATCTGACAACGGCACGCCATTCATCAACAGGGATGTTCGAGCTTTCATGGAAGGATACAACATCAACCACGCTACATCCACGCCTTACTACCCACAAGTAAATGGTCAAGCTGAAGCTTCTAACAAGACTCTACTATGGGTATTGTCACGAATGGTCCATGATGCGAGTGGTTCATGGTCTGAAAAGCTAAACCTTGCACTTTGGGCTTATTGAACCTCCAAGCACACAACAACAAAGGTAACACCATTTTCCCTTGTCTACGGGGACGAGTGTGTGGTACCAGCCGCGATTGCAGTCGCGTTAGCCAGACTCTCCCTAAGCAGTGGCCTTGGGGAGAAAGAAACTAGAATGACCGCCCTTGAAGGACTTGATGAAAAGAGAGCCAATGCCTTGCGCTGTATGAAGAAGTACCACTAACAACTCACTAAGGCATATGAAAAGACTGTGAAGCAATGGACATTCATCGAGGGCGACCTTGTTCTCCAAGCTGCCAAACATATACGCGCCAACATGTCAGCCCCCAAGTTCACACCAAATTGGGAAGGACCACTTCAAGTGCATGAAGCTAGAGAGGCTCTTACCTCCTGCTCAACACGGAAGATGGACAAATCACGACACCTATCAACGGCCGCGAAGAAGTATTATGCCTAACCAGCTGCAGATCGTTCCCCCTGCCCTACCCGCCCAAAGCTTAGAACATCCACACCCATAGCATTTTTTTTGTCTATGCACACATGTTTATGAATGTAACTTTTGCTGATTATCACAAGTTCTTACTTTACACATGTATTCACACTTTGGCCTACATGCTGTCAATGCAAAGATCATTTACTAGCCTCAACTCATGTATGTCATGCACTCTTTCACTTACACATTATTCACTAAGCCGCTTGCTATAGGCAGGGAGGGGGGAACCACAACGGGAAAACACCACATGCAAGACATACACGCACATCAAAAGCTAAGCATCATCTCATAACAAACATAGGTACAAAATAACCACATGACTACAACATCCATATCAACCAAATGAGTACAAGCCAATGGTTCGGGGGAGGGGCCACTACTGACCCCATGTCTCCTAAAATAAGAAAAATACACAGTACAAGAGATCTAATGTAAAGGGGCAAGCAAGGCACAAATAGGATCGGAAGTGTACGCCTCCAATGTCTACAGCTGCGCCTAAAGATCTAACCATCTGCTCTCCCACTCAGCTCGTCAAACCTCTGTCTCGGTTAGCCGTCTCTCTGCCTCTACAAGCTGGGCGCGCAGCCCCTCCACCGCCTCAGTCACTGCAGCCATCTCGGTATCAAGCACGCGTCTCTGACCCTGCAATGCGGCCTCCTGAACACTGATGAGAGCCAACTTTGCCGCTGCCTCAGCACTCTGGCCTCTCAATTTGATATAGTCTGCCAGCTAGTCCAATTGGAAGCCAAGAGCTGCAAAGGATATAAGCTCTGACAGATACTATGTAATAACTGCTGGAGTCCAACCCAAAATCGGCACCGCACCAAGGGTAGCAAACCATTCCACGAGGGCTGTGTACATCGCCCTCGAGAATATAGCACCATGGACAAGGGCAGAATCAACAAATGTCTCCGGGTGCCTCGCCCTGATCATCTCCAATCAGTGTACTACTGCACCCGATAACTCCACACCATCCCAGGGGATTGCGTCTGCCCTGCCGACAGGAAACCTACCACTTGCAGCACCAACCTCTGAAATACCACCACCGGCCGACTGCGCATCAACTACACCAGAGTGCATCAACAATAGTATACCACCAGCATCTGCTATCGAGCATGACAACGTCTCACGAAAAGGCCCCGCTGCTGGTAGAACAGGTACATCAGGCTGGGGGGACGGACCCGCAGTAGGTGTGTGTGCAGCAGCAAAAACATGATGAACTCCAGACGGAGCGTCTGGCTCTCTGACCGTCCACCAATCCGACCCCTCGAACATGTGGGAACCGTCCATCTGACAGCCCAACGGGGACTCGACTGTTTCAACTCGTACGGGTGACGGACTCGGACGACTGACTGGCTCTGCCACATACTCGGCCGTCTGCTCTATTGCCACGGCCCCCTCAACAGCATCAGTCTCTATAGGACGGACCTCATCAACAGTCTCAGCACATGGCTCCTCGACCCCACGGCTCCCTTCTGCAGCACCAGCAACCGTCTCACCATACTCATGGAAATCATCAGTTGTCTCGGCGCCTTCCTCGTCGGCCTCATTGGCCGCCTCTACGTCCGTATCATCGGTCTCACCAGGTGCCTCAGCATCCATGCCTCTGAACTCGTCAGTCTCTACCTTGGTATCCTCAGCTGTATCGTACGACTCGACACCCAAATCATTATCAAGCTCCTGACAAGAAAAAAAAGGGGAAGAATGATCTTAGAACATGACTAACACAGTGATCGGTGACTATGAAACAAAAGCAAAACAAAAAAAACAGTAATACTAATCGCAGAGTCAGAATACTCCAATACCTCCCGCAGCCTCTTCGGTCCATGACTGCTGCCCGCTGAAGGACCCGCGCCACCACGCTGCGCACTCTCCATCATTCCCACTCTCATTGAAGAGAGGGGACCCTTGCCGGCTCCCAGCATCCTAGGCATGTGAGCTGATCCAGGAGCATGTGCAGCAATACCCCTACCACTGCCCCTGGATCTCGTGTCGCCGCGTCCGCCACGATTGCCCCTAGCCACATCCGCCTCAGGAACACCTGTGATCAGTGCCATCATACCCTATTGCTTCGCCACCTGTAGCGACACTAAGCCCAATCCTCTGTCACGAACAAAGACGTCGACTAGCTGCCTGTCCGCTGGCCCCTTCACCAACCACTCAGACCACGTAATCCAAACCCTCTCCCACCAATGAGCATACGTAACCGTGACCACCCTGGTGGACAACGGACCAGGCCTCCTTCACCCCGGTGTTGGCCATGAATGTGCCTTCCTCTGCAGGGTATACCAGAAAGCCATATCCACATCCCAAGGTCGAGAATAACCACAAGGGGGCTCCAGATCATAGCCAAGGCGAGAGACAAGCGGTCAGGACTGTAGCGTGCAATATAATACCAACACACAGTCGGCTTCTCACCGTCATCAGTCAGTACTGGCAGCCATCCAGGAAAACATGCTACCAGCAGAGATATCTTGAGGTCTGTCAAGTCGGCTCTGCTGTGTAACTGTGAATCAATATCTCGTAGGTGCATCCAAGGCAGAGTCCCTTACGAAGAATGCATGTTGACATACAGACGGCTGAGGCACGCGTCTCGTACGTCAAACACCTGCGATAGCTCGCATGCAGGCCTCTTGCCACTGACCCAGGCATATACTCGTCCTCCTGCATACCACTTTGCTACTACCATCGACTTCCCCGGACGCGTCACCGTCCCCTTCCTCAGGCACAGATGTACCTTTGGATACCCCAAAGGCCTATACTTTACATAGTACTCGAACAGATACCTCTATAAGAACATCCAGTCGACGTAGGTTGACACCTGATACCGCCCATACGATCTCTGCTTGTCATTTGCAAACTGGTCTAGACGCGAGTACTGCGTGCCCAAGTATACCGGTGCCAACCCAACATGCTTACCTGCGGCCATCCGCACTACTAACGGGAAGACCTTCTAGGCAATACCATCCTCAAGTGTCCACTCAAACACAAACCTACAAGTATATAAATGTGACACACATTACAACCGTCCCACACTAGCAGGATATGCAGCACAACACTTAGCAGGATATGCAGCACAACACTTAGCAGCATGCTACGCAATTCCTCTTCGTTCTTAATATGGACTTTTTTTCTAAGTATAGAAATCAACAGACTACATGTACAAGAGCAATGCTATGCAGCATACGAGTAATGCAAAGATCAAAGTAATAGGACAGCGTACCTCGATAGAAACATGGTAAGGAAGGCAGCTAGCTCGTATCTCTCGTCCCTGTAGCCAGGCCCACTGTGGAAATTGTCATCCGACATTAACCTATGCCCGGGCTACATGACCACTGTGCCATAGAAATGCTGAACCCACCCGCTATATGTGCACTTACGGTTGAACTCTTGCAGAAAATTAATCAATGCCTTGACAGCCAGGCATTCCTCCACTGTCAGCCTCAGTGCATGGGCATCCTCTGTCCCGTGCATCGGTAGGCCAGTCAACATCACGACTTCCAGCAGTGTCGGACCAATCTCCCTGAACTCTGTAACGAAGGTATGAGTCTACGAGCTCCATCGCGACAGTAATAGTGTGAGGCCGCTAATGTCCCTGCCCGGCTCGACACTCTTGTACGTCGCCTCAATCGCTGCCATTAGCCCGAGCACCTCTAACTTCTCCCTCCAAGCTTCGTGCTCCATCATGTATGCACACCAGAAACTCCAACCTACCGGCATGGTATTGTGGCCCTTGAACATCACAGCGACCACGGAATGTCCTTTCGCTCGGCCAACAAACCCGGAACGTACCGCAGTGACATAACCAGAGCAACCTCGAAGCTCGGCGCACGGACATATGGTGAAGTGACCATGGAGCCATCACGCATCGATGCAGAGCTCCAAGGTGCCGAAAACACGTCAGTAGACACCCGTCGCACCAGCTCCCTCCACAGCCCCTCAGAGGGACACCTGGGCACTGCACCCTTCGAGGTCAGTAACACGTTGCTACGGCTCGGTGTTTGATCAAAGCTCCTCATACCGTCATCATCAAAACCCAAAGGCACACTCGACGCGTCGGCTGACACCGGTACGTTCTCATCATCATCATCAAGCCCATCACCCCGCGAGAACTGTCAATGCCGACTCGCCCCTCCACGACGGTGCGCACTTTGCTTCGTCCTCAACTTTTTCTGCGATCTGTCACCCTCGGCCCCGTCGGCCTCGGCATGGTCCGCCTCGACCCCCTACGGCCTCGGCCCTGTCGCGCGCGGCCTAGGTCCTATTGGCTTCGGCCCTCGCAGCCTTGGCCTTCTTCCTCCTTTCTTCTTTCCTTCTTTCTCCTTCTTTCTTTCCTTTCTCTCTCTTCCTCCCTTCTTCTTTCCCTTTCTTCCCTTTCTTCCTCCCCTCCCCCTTCCTTCCTCTCCCTTCTCCCCCTGTGCCTCGACCTCGCCCCACGTCGGCCTAGGCCTCGGCCTCGCCTCGCCTCACGGCCTTGGTCGGCCTTGGCTCCCCGGCCTGCCGGCCTTGTGCCCTTCCCCCAACCTCCCCCTCCCTTCCTCCCCTCCCAACATCGGCCTTGGCCCCTTGGTGTGCCTCGGCAGAGGTTCCCCCTCGGAGTCTTCCTTTTTTTCCACCTCTTCCCCCATAGCTCTTACCTTCATTCATCCTTCTTGCTTCTTGGGTGGTCCTCAACCTCTTGGATCTTCAAGCCTTCCTCTTCTCTTTCTTCTTCTCTTCTTTCTCTTCCTTTCTTCTCTCCTTTTTCTTCTAAGTGTAAATCTCCCTCTCTTTCTCTAAATTCTTGAAAATGCAAGATTTCCCAACTTCCCCCTTCTTCTCCCACAAGTCTTAACCTTTCCCCCCAAAGCATCCCTTTTTTTTTTCATTCAAAATTCAATCTCAAACATTCCCCCCAAAACTCCCAACAACTCTTTTTCAAACCGCTACTCATTTTCGCGCTAACTTAAGTATTTTTTTGCGCTATCTTCGTCGAGATTAACGCTACAAGTTTTACGTAATTAATTTTACCACTAATAATTTTTTCGCGGAAACCCACTTCCGGATAAATTCTATTATTCGCGCTACCTTTCTTTTCACGCCAACACTAACGGATACACATACTCCATTTTTTTCGTCTTTCTGCTTTTTTTCTCTCTCTCGATACCACTATTACTTAATTCGTGCTAACATTTTTTTTTTCGCACAAAAAAATATTCACGGAAACCTACGCTCCATCATGTCTTTTGCTACAATAGCGACCGTTCCTCAAGATTCGACCCCGGCAATTTTTTTCGATGACCAACGCTTATGCGTGCGGCGCCCGCTCGGGTCAACCCTCCACGCACAGCACACGCAGGGGACTTATGTTCCCAACCTGTTTTGGTCGGACCTTGGTCAGACCCAATGGCCCGCTGGGGGTCCCGCTTTGCGCAGACATGTCAACATAGTGAACGGTCAGATTTTCAGCGTATCGAACCAGTCAGCGTGCGCACGCCCAAGACACGTGTTTTTCTCGCTTTCGTGCGCCACTTAGGCACAATTTATTTCGCGTTAGCATAACTCACGAGAGAGCCACCATCACGCCGAGATCATCCAAGCCCCTTTTTCATCAAAAACATTGACCGACAGCGCAATCAGAGCGAAGGGGTCAAGGGCAGAGGCATTGGCCAACCCCATGGGGTAGGTCTCGACCTCCCCTAAGGCCATGGGGTCGGCCTCGGCCACCCCCAAGGCCTCCATGGGGGGTCGGCCAAGGCCTCCGTTGGGGGTTGGCCTTGGCCTTCCCCCCGGTTGTTCACTTTTCGCGTAGGGTCCTTTTCGCTCGTTGTTCACTTTGTACGCTTCGTATGTGACTTTGGCACCTTGTTCGTCAAGTGGGTATGATTCACGTCTACACGCTCATCACAATGCGACTTTCGGATTCGTCGTTGCCTATCAAAACACCAACCGTCAGCAAGCCCGAAGTACACCAAAAGGAGGAAAGTGGCCTTGGCCTTGGCCACCCCTAGGGTCGGCCTCTGCCTCCCTAGGGGATCGGCCTCGGCTTCCCAAGGGGGTTAGCCTTGGCCTTCCCACAAAACCCCCGGCTTTGCCCCTTTTTTGTGCACATTATTCAGAACCATGTTTTGTGCTGGCACAAAGCTTACTAACGCGTACACAACAACCTCGTGACGTCCGTCATCTGATGTTCGTGATCGTGCGTCGCTCTCATGGCGTTCGTCACTCAAAGTCACGCGCTACCTCCAAACGACCCGTCGCCAACGAACCCCATGTCACATCCTCAACTTTATCATCACTACATATTGCACTCATTATTTTGGTATAACAGGCACACTCAACTCACGTTTCGTCTTCGGGACACCTGAAGCATGCCAATGTGCCGTCTCTGTGACGTTTGTCGCCGCACCCGTGCGCCATTCTCATGATGCATGCCCCCGGCACCAAGTATATCCCCGTGACCTTTGTCGCCTACGCCCTTGCGCCATTCTCATGATGCATGCCCCCGGCACCAAGTATTGCTCCGCGACGTTCGTCACTGTGCCCATGCGCCATTCTCATGATGCGTGCCCCCGGCACCAAGTATTATCTCCACGACATTCGTCGCCGCGCCCATGCACCACTTCCATGACATGTGCCCCAACACCAAGTATATCCCGGCGACGCTCGTCGCCTCTACCCGTGCGCCATTCTTTTGATACATGCCCACGGCACCAGGTATTGTCTCGAGACGATAGTCGCTCTGCCCATGCATCACAATCATGTTATATGCTTTCGGGCGGCTCCATTCGTAGTGCTCTGGCATGAGGACCCCTCGCAGTGGGATGGACTCAAAACCTTATAGTCATTGCCGCCGAACCCTCATAGCGGGATGGACTCGTTACCACAAAGTCATCGCCACCACGGGATGGGCTCGTTACCACAAAGCCATCGCCATCACAATCACAGGGGGCTCCGTTCGTAGTGCTCTAGCATGAGGACCCCTCGCAGCGGGATAGGCTCGTTACCATAAAGCTATTGCCGTCTTCATTCTAAGGGGCTCCGTTTGTAGTGCTCCGGCACGAGGACCCTTCGCAGCCGGATTGGCGACTCCTTCGGGACACTATCTCCACCAGGGTGCCTGCGTGACTGGCCTACGTGCTCTGGCACTGGGGCTCGCGTCGGCACCCCTAGGGACTATGACCCCCGGGTCACTTCGAGTTGGGAGCTGGTCTTCGAAGGGCATCATGCCTAGTCAACCTGGCTGCTGGGCGTCGGGTCATCCCCACTGCTGCCAGGCTTATGGGATTCAGTAAGGGCTTGGATCGATGGCTGGGGAAATGGCTTACTCTGATCATGCTACCGCGGTGTGGTCAGTCTTCTCAGACGGGTAGAGCGACGCTGGGTGGGGCAGGTAACCCGAATTTGGAAACTGGCAGTCCAACGGAGAACTGGTATTTTGGGACCTCCTGGTGACGTGTCACTCCTAGGGGACGACATGTGGCACTTTATGACATAAGCACACTGTTTCTTATAAATAGTGAACTTTATGACTCAAAAAAGGGATTTTGGCTCATTCTTACAAAATCACTTTCTCACTCTAGAATTTGGGAGCTCTTAGATTCTAGTGAGAGAAACATAACTTTGGACCGTAACGTTGGACCCCGACTCGAACCTTGACTTGTACTGTCAACAGCCGGCCCTGTTCGTCTCGGCCTCGTCTCCGCAGCACTGCCACTCCTCAAGGCCTGTTTGGGAAGCCTTGTTCTAAGCCCTTACTCCACTCTTGCTGTCTCTCATTTTGTACACTTGGAGGCTGACTCGGACTGCAGCCTTTGTGGCACCTCCACATAGACACGAACCCACATTCCTTGGCATCACATGTTTCATTTGGCACATCCTGTATTCAGTTTGAAAGTACTTGCAACTGGAAATTCCCAAGTTATTGTGTAAAATTTTTCGTTTGGAACCCTTGGTTTCCTCTCAAAAACATTTTCAAGTTCTTTAGCAAAAAAGATACGTAGTTTCCAGGCCACCTCAATAGGAACATTATGCCCTTTTATTCTTTCTTTGTTTCTATTTTGCCACACATGCCACAGAATAGAGATGAAAAAATGTTTCCACTGAAGGTTGGCAAAGTTTTGGTTCTCTTTGGTTTTAATGTTCTTATATAGCCAGTCCTCTAAACTCATATCTTTTTCTTCAACGAGTTATTGTCTAGAGAACATTTTCCCCCATATTTCCTTAGCTTTAGGGCATTTCTTGATAATATGCTCAAAAGTGTCATTGAGGTGCCCACATCTTAAACATCTGGGATCATTGGTTATGTTTCTAATGGCTCTCATATTATTAGAGCATATTATGTCTTATGGGGCTAACCAAGGGATGACTTTCTGCTGGGTTTTGATTTTCAAATCGAATGGCATTTAATATCATTATCATTGACCTGATGTATATCCAAAATCAGCTTATAGGCACTAGAAACAAAAAAATATAAATAGAAAATTTTCCATTGGAGCTACCTTGCCAACAACAAGTATCTTCAGTAATATCTTCATTGGGCAAATAAACTCTAATAATTTGGTCATGGACATCCTTGTTGACCAAATGATTGATCTTATTACTATCCCATTCACCCTATATTATTATATGTTGAACTTTGACCAGTTGATTAATCTTATCATTTATAGAGGCCAAAGGTCTTCTGCATACCACCAATCATGCTAGAAATCCACCTTATTTGCCCTGTTAATTTTCCATTTAAAACATTTTCCAAGAACGTAGAGGCTTTTTTGTATACTGCTCGATGTGTGCGACTTCCTGCTATTGGTATTCCAGTCTCTAGGGTTATCCTTCATAGCATATCTATGTTTCAACACCTTAACCCATAGAAGATCTTCATTGGTCATAATATTCCAGTCTGGGACTTCCTGCTATTGGTATTCTAGTCTCTAGGGTATCCTTCATAGCATATTTATGTTTCAACTCCTTAACCAGAGAAGATCTTCATTAGTCACAATCTTCCGGCCTAGTTTGGTTCCAAAAGCTATGTTGTTGTATTTAGCCTTTCTAATCCCAAGACCCTCTATTTTTTAGGGATGCACATCTTATGCCAACTAACAAGAAGTAATTTCCTTTTCTTTTCAGTATCCCCCCACAAGAAAGACCTATAAATCCTATCAAGTTTCTCAATGATTTTAGTAGGAAGGGCATGTATCTGCATGATGTGTGTGGGTATGGCAGATGTCACAGATTGAACAAGGGTAGTTCTTCCAACAAGAGAAAGAAGTTTGGATTTCCATCAAGCTAATCTTGTTTGAACCTTCTGCAAAATATGATCAAACAGGTTTTGGGATAGTCTCTTGTGAACAAGAGGTATACCTAGGTAAACACCTAGGTAATTAGTTAAAGGAATGCCACACTCAGCTCAAATATTTGGCTCTCATCAAAGGAATATTGGGGGACACAAACAATTTAGATTTTTGAAGATTAATTTTTTGACCAGAGCTGCCACAAAATTTATTGAGCACTTCCAAGATTTTCCTACACTCCTTATCTCATTCTTTGCTAAAAATAATGAGATCATCAGCATAAAACAAGTGAAAAATAAGAGGACCAACTTTAGACACTTTAAAACCAATCAAATTTTTCCTCAAATTGCAGTCAGTAAACATGTTAGATAATTTTTCCATGCAAAGCACAAATAGGTAAGGAGATAAGGGGTCCTCCTGTCTAATCCCCCTACCAGGCTTGATGGTGTCTAGAGGGGTACCATTCCACATAATAGCCATGGAGCTTCCAATGATGCAATTCATGATAATTCTAATTCAAGCTATAGGAAGATTATGATCCATCAAAGTTTGTTGGATGGAGGTCCACTTTAATCTATCATAAGCCTTTTTTATGTCAATTTTAAAATGAGACCCCCCCTTTCTTCCCTTTCATGTTCTTAGGAGTATCTATGATCTCTTGAGTTATGATGGCATTATCAGTAGCGGTTCTACCAGGAACAAAACTACTCTGAGCTGAGCAACAAGAACTTTAGATAAAGCCTTATAAGTCACATTAAGTAAGCTAATAGCCCTAACCTCATTTATTCTCTGGGGGTTTTCAGTTTTAGGAATTAAGGTAACTAAAGCCTTATTATTCTCCTAAGGCATATGACCAGTATTGTAGCATTTTCGGATAAAGTCACAATAGTTTTTGCCCACAACATTCCAATATTTATGATAGAACATACTATTCATTTCATCAGGAACACGGGCCTTGAGGGCCTTAATGCTAAAGAAAGCCTCCTTGACCACAGAATCACAGCTAGGCTTGTCAAGCTGTCTAATTTCCTCACTGTGCAGCTTAGGATAGGCATTTTTGAAGTAAAGATCAACCACTCTTTGGTTATCATCAGTGAAGAGAGCTTTGAAATGATTATTTATGTGAATACCAGTCGATATGGGATTAGTTATCCAATTGCCATCCTTATTGAGAATATCATTAATTGTATTTTTCTTTCTTTGACTAATGGTGGATATGTCAAAGTACCTAGTATTTCTCTCCCCTTGACAATGCCATTTAATTCTAGACTTTTGAAAACCATAACATCTCATTTTGAGTATCGGGTTTTTTTAGTGTAGGACTTTTAGCACCCGTGTTAGGCTGATTTCTTGGGCCTTCACTTGGCCTTAATTCCTTCTTCCTTTGAAGATCATTTCTTTCTGTTCTCTTGATGCTATCTACTTTATTTTTTCCTTCGATAGTGGGCTAAATCTATTTAGCGGGGCACTATTCCCTTGGGTCTTTGCGGCAAGTATTCTCCTTCCATTCTTCTTAGCTATCATCCAAGGCCCATAGCCTTCTTCATTCAGAGAATTTTGGGCTAAGCTTTTTGAATCCTCTGATTTATCTGGCATCTGTTCTTTATAATCGTTGGGTTGAGGACCGTTGGGATTTTATCACATTGTCTTCTCCGGCGAGCAGGGTCTGGTTCTTCCAGCTGGTTGTTTCTGGCACCCTTCTTTTCAGTGACCAATCCTGCCACAATTAAAACACAAATTATTAATATATTCATATTCAATTCTATACCTTATTTCAAAATAAAAGCTGGGATTAGGGGTTTAGCAAGATCTATTTAAACACATATTCGTTCATATTTTCCCCTCGTCGCTGTCGCAGTGTTGATGTCAATCTTCAAAGGTTTTTTGATTTGTTCCTCGATGCGGAATAGACCTTTGTCTTCGTAATATTCGATCGGCAACTCTAGAAATCTCAACCATAATGCTATTTTGATTTCTGTAGCTTCAGACGGCTTAACGTCCGGATCCCACTTTCTCACTGTTAAATAATGGTTTAGAATGATCCAAGGACCTCCATTAGTCACGTAGTGATAGTCTCCATTGAAACTAAACTTGATTAAGAAAAAGACTTCACCAAGATCGATCATTCCGAAGTCTCCTTGAATGCTCCACAAATTTCGAAGACAGGTATTAAGAGCCCTGAATCCAATTGATTTGCCAATAAGTTTGATAATGACACTATTTTGCCAGGGTTTCCTGATCCTCTTAATCAGGCTATATGAGAGATTAATTTTTGGAATATTTGATTTAGAGATCTCATCTTCTTCCTAATTTTCTTCCATGTCTTCATCCTCTTCACTTTCGTCTTCAGAGGTTAGCTCTATGATTCGGGGACCAAATGAAATGGCCAAAGCATTTGAAGAGGGAGCCACTACTTCTCTGTAAGATTTAGACTTAGCATTGTTTTCAGGTGTTAAGCAGGGAGATAACCCATGGACACTCCGTGGATCATCCAATTTTTGAAGTCTGATTTCAATTTCATCTTGGTGTATCTCTCTATGATCATTTTTGGGTTTCTTGGACTATCTTTGACTTTGATCTCTGTCTGCTCCATCTTCATTAGAATCTGGTACATCGGTATTTATTATTGGTGATGGTGGTTGGTTGCCGTGGAGGGTGTCCTTTGAAGTCAGAGCTTCCATGGAAAGTTAAAGCTAGAGAGAGAAAGTGTGGCAAGCAAATGAAAAGATATAGCTTTGAATCATAAGAGTGCCTAGACTGGTAGAAGAAAAAGTTGGATAGGATTTTACGTTATACATCATACTTACTGTAACTCATTCGTAGGACTGTTTTAATATACTAATTCTCATATCATTAGTTCAGATTGGTAAGGTTACATTGGCTTTTGTTTATCTATTTTTTCTTTTGTAAATTTTGAACAAATAGACATGTAGTTCCCTCTCTTACGCCTGTCTCATTAACAAAGCACACCCCCCCTTTCCCTTCTTTTTTCAAGTCTAATTATCTTCAAACTTCTCACCACTGGGTGGAAATACTAATCACTTCTCCAAATGGACTTTTAAGACCAAAAACCCAAAACCAGTATAACATGTTGTTGACACCTATGAAGATCCATACTGATTCGGCCTTGCAATGTTGACTTGGTCTAGGAAATTGACTTACCATGCCACCAATAAGCAACAAATCCGGCCTAAGAGAAGTCTTTGCATGAGGCGTGTTTGCCACGGACCAAGAATGGTTATTACAAGACATTGTCAAATCAAGGAAGCTATGGCCATCTCACACATGTTGAGTTCCAAGCAAAAGAGGACCATGTGGCCCACATACTCACCGTAATAGGGGTTTAACTATGCAATGTGTCATCAAGGGCATGAGTAAAAAATGTGGCAAGGACTAATTTAAAGCTTAAGGAAGAAAGTAAAATCAGGTCCTATCATATGTAGATACATGGTAAGGTCAAACTAAATCAAAGAAATGTAACGCGAACAACGAGGTAAAAGAAGCATGCGTTGCTAGAAAGATTTACCCATAAATATTTTTTGACACACCCTGTGGTACACAATTGTGCCATTATTTTATAAAAATGGTGGTTATTAGGAGGAGTTCTAGTAATAAAAGTGCAACATCTAACAACCCAAACCTAAATATGGCTAGCACCTCTAATTCCGACCAAGGGGGCATATTAGTGTACAAGAGATTTGTGAGTACCAAATAAATTTGTTTGGCGACCATGGAAAAAACCCTGACAAGACGTTTTACGTGATGAACAACTTTGAAGTTTGTCTGTACAACTGTTCCAGTTTTCCTACCACATTACAATCATGAGCCTCCCATACTCTCTCCCTTCGCGACGTTTTCCTCCTCTTGTACTTTCAACAGGAAACAAACAACTCAGGTCGGCTAGCAGTGCATGAATGATAAGCTAACCAAACGGCCTAAGCCCTATTATTGTTGTTACAAGCCTAAGAGTGATAGACATCAGATTTGGATCGTCTACTGTAGCTAGGCTTACAACAGACATGCTATAAAGCTAGTTACAGCCGTAGGATCAAAATGGACGTGTCAGATTTAGCCACATCATCAATCCATAAAAACACCTTAAAAGAGGGCTTAATGGACGGCAGAGGGCTGTTACGTAGATCTGTTTTCCCTCTCTCTATGGACCTCTGTCTCTCGCTGAAAACTTCATTCTCTCTCTTTAAAAAAAATCCAATCGATGGGTGCTTCTCGTCTCTCACTCTTTAATAACCCTCTCTGGCAAAGGTTGGAAATGATTAGACGTGGCGTGACAGTGGAGGCTGTGGTGGTTCGGGGTGGCGAGATAATGTGAGAAGCAGTGTTGGTTGTAATGCTCGAAATGACACCGAAAGGTGGAACTATCATCGCCCAAAGGAAAGAACGAACGATAAAGGAACTGATCTTATAGACGGGGGTGGAATATATATATATATATATATATATATATATATATAGATCTGGGTAATCAAATTAGAGCTAATCGATTTCCGTCCATGTCGCGGAAAGGTGATACCGAAAGTGTTGCCGCCCAGAGCAAAAGTAGGAACGCTATAAGTTGAGGAGCTGATTTCATTGATAGGGATGTGAATTTTAAGAGAAAGAGAAGAGTTTTCAGAGAGAGAGTAGCTTTGAGAGAGAGAGGTGTCTGTGTAACGATGGTAAGCCTCCATTTAGGATTTTTTGTTAGATTGCTGAAGTGGCTTGTTTTGGATCATTCGTTTTGATTCGAAGGCTGTAACTAGCGTTACAGCAGCTCTGTTGTAACCCTAGTTACAGCAGACAATCCAAGCCCGATAGACATCGTACCCATTCTAAAGTGGAAAGAATTATTGGTGTTACACCAAAAGAAAGAGGCCTATGAAAGAAGGACTTTGACTAAGGTAAGAAGAGGCTGTTACCTGGCTTAAAAATAGGGCCTAGGGCTGTCAAAATTCTGGCTGCCAAAATATGGATCTTTGACTTGGTATCATCAACAATCTCAGTCATCATTGCTCATACCTCTTTGCATAGGAGTGAGATTTCCTTGGCCCATCTTCTTATGGCGACATTGAGCAATATAAGGAAGTTTGAATGGGATGGAACCAAAAATGTCTACCTTTAAGAGGATAGTGATGGGGTTCTCAAAAAGTTGGTCAGGGTCACTGTAGAACACGAGGAATAAAACTTTTGGGAAAAGTTAGAAAAGTAACAAATAATGTGTCAGGGTCATAGAACGTGAATGGAGGAGATGAAAAGCAAAAGAGTCTTCCAGGGTTTTGGAAAAGATGTGAAAGACGTTTTATATAGGGTTGTATTTTAAGGCAAAAACAATGGTGAGAGGATAGAACTCCAAACGTTATCCAACTATTAAGCTCGTTAAAATTTAAATTTAAAGCTTTGGCATAAAAGAAAGGTGGCGTAAACAGCTGTGAGTCTTTAAGGCCAAGCAGGAGTCTGACGTGGCTATTGTAACTGTTAAATATCATTGCTTTGAGGTTGCAGCTACTTAAGAAAGTCTAGATCGATTCGGCCTAACAAGGCTGACTTGTCAATGACAACCTGCCATGTCACCAATAAGCAAGGGGTAGGTCTTAGCACGAGGCATGTTCACCCCAAGAATTTAAAATGAAAGAAGCTGTGATTGTGTGGCACTTCCAATTCTAAGCAAAATAGGACCTCGTGGTGAATAAGTAGGGGCTTGTGGTTGAAAAACATGGTAAGGAGCGCCGAGTATGGAAGAAGGTAATAGGAGGCCTTATCAGATCTAAACACGTAGCAAGGTCTGATAAAATCAAAAGATGTAGCTAAAAGAAGATGCATGTACACATGGTAACTTTAGATTGGATCGTTCTAAGGTTAAAATTAACAACCAATTGTAAAAGTCATATATGTTGCATGAAAGATTTAACTAGTCAAACCCTATTTATCGTAAGCAAGTAGCCATGTCATAGCTGCATCAAACTCTTGTTTAATCATTTTTTTTTGTAAATAAGAGAGTATTAAGAATCGCAGTTACATCATAGTTTATTTTCCATCAAGACAGTTATATGAAAGGTCATGACACGTCCATGGCTCCCAAACTATATACAAACATACAAAATCAGGCTTTTTAGTTGGTACAAAATGTATTTAGAAGTTTGTCAAAATACCGTTTTGTATCCAATCTTAATAAACATGTGTACAGGCACTAAAAGCAAATGTAGTTAGTAGGTGAGCTTCCTTCACTTGCTCAAGTGCTCCTTTATTTGCACAAAAGGAGTTGAAGTCTGAAATCATAGAGAAAAAGTCAAACATGATCGGTGGCAAGTAGTCTCGGCAAAATGAGATAACCAAAAACAAGAATTTGTTAAGAGTACGATATTTTGCGTATTATATTTCAAAGACCACCACAAACAACTAGCCCAATAATTTATATCTTAAACCATGTTTGCCGTAACAAGAAGTCATGTCATAGCTGCATCAAACTCTTGTTTAATCATTTTTATGTTTAGATAAATAAGAGAGTGACATTAAGCATACACAGTTGCAGTTACATCATAGTTTATATTAAATTAAAAGAGTTATATGAAAGGTTATGACACGCCAATGACTCACAAACTATATACAAACATACAAAAGTAGGCTTTTAAGTGTAACAAATTTAAAAGATTGTCAAATTACCGTTTTGTATCCAATCCTAATAAATCCGTGTACGAGCACTAAAAGCAAAAGTAGCTAGAAGGTAAGATTCCTTCAGTTGCTCATGTACTGCTTTATCTACACAAAATGAGTTGAAGTCTAAAATTATAAAGCAAAAGTCAAACAGGATTGGTGTCACTGTGTCAAAGAGATCAGTAGTCTCGACAATATGAGATAACAAAAAATGAAAATCTGTTAAGTGTACGATATTTTACATATTATATTTCAAGGCCCATTCAGTAGTCATTCAAAGGTCTTGTGCTTGTGCAGAAAAATTGTCGGAAGCATAGAAAGAAATATCAGCAGAACCACATCTAAGACCGTTGGCAGTAAAGCAAGTGAGGCCATGGCCACTTCAAAGGTATCCTTTTGTATAGAAACTTTAAAAGCAATGGAGATTGATGGGGATATAGGGGAGTCAGGGTGAATAGAGAGTAAGTTTATAGTGCCCATCAAAGGTTTGGAGCCCAAACATGCGTATTTCTGTTGTGGGAAAGAAATGAGGGGCTATGACATGACTTCTGTCAGGGAAAGAAACCATTGTTACGAAAAAAATAGATTATTCGTATTGGTCCAAATATACCAAATAGTAGTGAAGATATAGATGGAAGGGTTTGCTTTGGTGTCGCGCACAAGCTGCCAAAAAATTCAAGCAATTAGCCATTCTCTAATTCCTAAGGGGCAAGTCAAACCAAATCGGACAAACCCCTTGGCACAAGAGAAACAGGCAGTCTATGGTTTCATAGAAATCGAGGCAGATGGGGCAAAGATTAGACCGAGCAATGTTTCAGTTGTGGAGGTTGCTATTAGTAGGAACGCAGTCCCAAAAGAGTTGCCAAATCTGCTACAGAAATTTGAGAGGAAACTATAAAGACCAGAGTTTGTGCCATATTTTTGGGTTGCCTGGATTTGAATTTTTGAAGCAGCTTTTACCAGCGCATGATAAGGCTTGTTCCTTGTTCCTATAACCAAATTTATAGGCATAATTCACGGAGAATTTCTCATTGACAGTATGGCCCCAGACCTGTTGGTCCTTAAAACCATGTTTTGAAATGTGGATTGCAGATATAAAACGGCCCCATACCATTTGCCTTTAAAATTGTATTTTAAACCTAAATATGATAAAAATCTAGCACGTTCGTAGAAAAATAACAATGTCATAATCACAAGCTTTTTTTTAACCTATAAACACATATATAAAAGACAAATCTGATATATATATATATATATAGGGAGCTGATTCGTTAGGGAGCTGATTCGTTGATAGTGCTAGCAAATAGGAGATTTTGCTAGCACGATCTGGCCGCCTTCTATCATGAAGGAATAGACGGCCCAGATCTCTTTTTTTTGAAAAACCTGTTAGACGTCCACGACACTGTCTCGCGGACAATTTTTTTTACCAGATTGCCCTTCCCATCCTGTCCGCTACACAGTGTAGCGGACAACTGACAAGTAACTGATAACCGTCAGTCAAAAAGTTGTCCGCTATACTGTATAGCGGATAACTTTTTTCCTGACGGTGGTCAAGTCATCCACATCCCACATGACAATTGTTACATCAGTCCTGTCCCCCTACGATTGTGTAGACTATTACTTTGTCTTTTCTCACCGTCCGCTACATAGTGTAGCGGACATATTTTAGTGTCCGCTATACTATGTAGCGGACGGAACATATAAATACACATAAACTTAATTTCGAAACTCTTATTCATTTTTTCTTCTCACAAATTTTTTCATTTGCGTTGGCAAGCAGATCTGTGCAATTTCTTCCCAAGAAATCCTTTAATTGTCTCATCAATTACGTAAGTTCACAAACCAATCATTTATTTGTTCATAATCTAGAGTTGTTATGAGTATTGCGGCTTATGCATGGTTTTTAATATGTATGTAGCATATGCTAGGGTTTGTCAATTTATATATACATATAAATTGCGTATTATTTGTTCATGTATTAGTGTTCATAAAATCCAATTCTGTGTGTGTGTGTGTATGCTGCCATGCTATTATGCATGTGCTTTGCTTATATGTATCATGCATTGGGCAGATCTTTCAACACCTTGATCGGCACTTAATAGGTGCCCTTGTTGAAAGGTGGAGAAGTGAAATGAATATGTTTCACTTCCCGCTTAGAGAGATGACAATTACCCTAGAAGATGTAGGGTTCATCTTAGGGTTAAAGGTGATGGGGCGGCCGGTAATAGCTTCTCCATAGAAAGCAACGAATAAGAAAACCGCTAGGGACTTCCTCACTTCAATACTCCAGGATCATTTTAGCACTGGTGGTATTAGGTTAAAGTGGTTGCTAGATACCTACAAGGTTCTGCCGGATAACTACACGGATCAGATGCCTGTACTGTACACACAAGCCTTCCTCTTGTGGGTGATGGGGGCAATTTTATTCCCAACAACGTCGAAGAACACGGTCAGTGTCAAATATTTACAGTTATTTGGTAACCTGCTGGAGGTTGAGGATTATGCTTGGGGTGCAGTAACTCTTGCGTACCTGTACCGAGCATTGCACAAGGTAACGAGGCCTAACTCCAAGGCTATATGTGCATGTCTCTCGCTGTTGTAGGTATATTATATAAATCTTGATTACGTTATTGATATTTTTTTATTAGTAAGTGGACGATAAATTTTGACGTTCCGATAATATAATTTGTCTTTGTCCTCAGGTATGGTCTTATGAACACTTTGCTCCCGGCGTACCCAGGCGTAGGGACGGAACCGATTATGTGTGGCCTCGGTTGTGTGCTTGGGAGTACAGCCAGAAAGAGAGCCACTACCTGAAGAGAGACGATCCCCATCACAACATTACACTCTATCGGGGGGAGTTTGACTCACTGTCTCTGGGCCAAATGCATTGGGCACCGTACAGACGTCTGGCTCGATGGGTGGGAGAGTCGTTCATCTTCACGCTCTTCAGGTTACAGTGCACACCCCTGATCCACTTCGAGGTCGTAGAGTGGCAGCTCCCAGACTGAGCAATGCGCCATTTTGATTACCTACAGGGGTTGCCAGCCGATGCCCCAAATATGAGGGTTAATAGGAACCCACCGAGTGTCAGACGGTTTGCAAGGCGAATGCGCATGACCAAAATAAAGGTTTGAAGTTCTTGGCAGGACACTCTGGCGGCCATTGTGTCAGAGCCAGACCTCGTGATCAACACCGAACAGTACAATGAATGGTACTACCGCATCACCCGAAGGAGAGTAGCCCCACTAAATTTTGAATGCGGGGAGAGGTACCAGCTTAGGGGTGAGATCGATGAGCGTATGCCATGCGATTTGGTAAGTTTCCCAATAACTGCATTTAATTGAATTTGATAATTTTAAGTTGGTGTTTGAAGTTACTTATTTATTATCTCTTTGGGGATGTAGGTTAATGCCTCGCTCGCCTTCTTCCAGAAGTTGAGCGAGCGGATGGATCTGGTGGATGCAATGGGTGAGGAGCTTCGCCAACAGGCTGATGTGTTGGCGTTTGGCTGCAGGAATTTTTTGCGCCAAGCATTGGGGCAGCCTTTGGGCTTCAGCCTAGGAATGGGTTATCTGGGGTGGCAGGCCCCTTATGTGAGCGAGGGATATGGTGATCCCTTAGGACAGGCTCAACCGTCGTAGGAAGAGTACATTGTGCCCTCGTTCTCTTTACTTCCGGACTCGGAACCCCAACCCCTTTCTTAGAGTCAAGTCACGCAGGACTGGGGTTTCAGAAACATCAGTTTATCCGAGACACTGCCCATTGTCCCATGGGCAGGACCATCTATTGTCGAAGGAAGGCAATATCCCCCGGTCGACCCCCCTCCCGAAGGAGAGCAATATCCCCTGGTCGACCCCCGAGGGCAATATCGCAAAGGGCATCCATTGAAGCCCCTAAAGCCGTATAAAGCCAACTAATCTGATAGCGTTATTTTAGCGGGGCCCCCTGAGACAAAGCATTGTATAGTGTGGATGACCCGAATGCATTGGATTACTGTTGCTCGTGGGGAAAAATGGCCTCGCTGGCTCTGGGGGATTGGTTAGACAAAGTGTCATCTCGACCTATGTGGAGATTCTAAAGCAAAGGGGTCGGGAGCGGCCAAACAAGTTTCCGCACGTTTTTATGGTTGATGCTTTTTTTACAGCCCCCTAGTATCTGAATGGTGTGAGTGGGTTGATCTAAGGGAGAAGAAAAAATTGAGAGAGTGGAGACTGTCCTCTAACCTACGAGCGTATCTTACTAGGGATAGTCCAGTGAGCGCAAGGGTTGCCGACTATTTCTCATCCCATTTTTAAGGGAAAGCCAGTGGTACTTGATTTGCTATGAACCAACATATAAAATCGTATCAATCATCAATAGTCTCCATAACGATACCGTCAAGATGCCTGTGTTGTGGATGTACAAAGCCCAGTTGGATGTTATGGTAATTATACGATAGTTGTTAATGCTTATTGTAACTTTCTAATTGTAAATGTTAACTCGTGTCTTACGCCGTTTTTTGTTTCTCACAAAATCTATTTTGTGCCATGGTCCGCTCTATCAGTGATCGTTCCGTACCGATGCGGCCAAAGCTCAAATTTTGATTGATGAAGAGGAGGCCCAAACATCATAATACTTTGGACTACGACGTCTTCGTCTGCATGTACATGGATTACATTTGTCGGTCTGAGAGCCTCAAGGTGGGCGTTTGGACTGAAGAATGCGTTGAAGGCTTTAGATATAGGATAGCTTGACAAATTATGAAAGGCCGGCCTAGAGCGGTTAGGTTTATTGAAAATCCGTCTAACGACGAGAATCTGGCTCAAGATGAGTGAGGACCATTGTAACATTCAAATCAATTTTTAATAATTCTTGACTATTTTTATGAAAGCTGTCCTTGATTGGATTTGTGTTTAGATCACTTGATTTGTGTTGAAGATGATTAATTTGACTGATTTGTGTTAAAATCAGTTGACATTTGTTATGTGTTGATTTGATTAGATTTGCTTTGAGATAACGTTGTTTGTGTGGGATGTTTGCTCTCATTAAGAATGATTGAATGGTGGGAAACAAAATGGGGGTAAGTTCTATAAATTATTCTTGCTGCACCGTCCGTTACATAGTGTAGCGGACGAGTAGAAAGCAAGAAATATTCCAAGTGTTGTACTTAGGAGTTACTGCTGCATCGTCCACCACACAGTGTAGCGGACGTGTGGAAAACAAAAAAATTTCTAAGTGTTTGAGTTTGAAGCTTCATAGACCCAAAAATTTTCAAGTGTGGAAGTTCAGGGTTACTGCTGTGTCGTCACCACACAGTCTAGTGGACGTGTAGAAAGCAAAAAAAATTTCAAGTGTTGGAGTGTGAGATTCTGCTGCGACGTCTGCTACACAATGTAGAGAATGCTCATAGAACCAAAATTTTTAAGTGTTAAAGTTTAGGGAGTGTGTTGTGCAGTCTGCTACACAGTGTAGCGGACGTGTAGAAATGAAGAAATTTTCTGTGTTGGAGTTTGGAGGGAGTCTGCTGCGCTGTCCGCTACACAGTGTAGCGGATGTGTAGAAAATAAGAAATTTTCTAAGTGTCCGCTACATAGTGTAGCGGACGTGTAGAAAACAAGAAAATTTCCAAGTGTTGGAGTTTGGAGATTCATAGACCTCCCAAAAAAAATTTAAGTGTTGGAGTTTTGGGAGTCTGCTGTGCCATCCGCTACACTGTGTAGCAGACGTTTACAAATCAAGAATTTTTCTAAGTGTTGGAGTTTGGAGATTCTCCTGCGCCGTCTACTACACAATGAAGCGGACGTGTGGAAAACCCAAAAAAAATTTTGAGTGTTGGAGTTTAGGGAATTTACTGCACCGTCCGCTACCCAATGTAGCGGACATAGCACAACAAATAAAAAAAAGAGATACTTAGATTTGATGGCTCTCAAAGGATTATTAAAAAAAATTATTAGAAAAGCCAAACAGACTTTTGGCTTATGAAAGATTATTACAAGAAATATCATTAGACTAAAAGTCCACTGTAGCTTCTTCTTCCTCGTCTTGCAAACCCCCCTTAACTTATCCCCAGTGTCTTGTAATGGTTCTGCTTGTCATGATCGGTCATTTTGTTGCACAATGCACACCTTCTCAGCTTTTTAGGTTGAGTTGCTCGTTCAATAGAGCTCTTCATCCGCATAGATCTCTTGCGGCCTTTCATTTGCGATATAATTGGATCCAAAGGCCGGATATCATTGTCGTCTTCCTCCCTTGGCTCGCCATCTTCTGATCCTGTTGTAGGCTCAGTGTCAACCGCATTGCTGACTGAAGCTACTTCCAACTGGTCGACAATGGGATCTTGCTGTTGAGCTACCTCGAGGAGATGTTTATATCCGACCATTGTAGTAGTACCTTTTACGGACAAACGGGTGAACATTGTCACCAGATGATTATACCGCAACGTCTCTGATTCTTCAAAGTCAGTATACGGGTGCTCCGGAAAGGCAATGGTACCGTGTAACCTGTTTGCACCTTTCGTCCAACGTGGCAGGACATATTTATCGGGGATTGTCCTGATATTCTTCTGGGTGAAAAACCCCAGAATATGTCTACACAGGATGCCATGGAACTCAAACTTCTTGCAAACACATGTCACTGAGTCCGTCAATGTGTCATGGCTCACCGTATAAATTATGCGCAGCTTCTCAGGGACGAGGTCATTCACGAGCGAATAAACCTTGTACTCACGCGTAGAATTTTCTGCCACCTTGTTTATACTGTATCGTCCCGATTTTTGCAGCTTTACTTGGTATGAAATGAAGATCTCCTTCGTATAGACTTTGGCACCGTTCAGCTCCAGCGGGGTCTCAAGCAACCTTCTCCTTTGTTTGTACGTGGTTGCAAAGTCTACAGCCCTTTCTTTTACGAATAACGAGGCAACCGCTTTTTGTGCGGATGCGACGAAACTCTTCAAATTGGTAGTTGTACCCACATAACTATCGAACATGGCATTCATAGATTCACTCCTGCCCGTCATTTTCATACCCGCAGAAAAATACCTCCTCGTGTAAACGCCAATCCATTGCTCTTTTAGCTCGTACAAGTGCTGGAGCCACTCGTTGTCTTGCAATGAGTAATCCTCAACAAGCTTTTCCCACCTCTCCTCAAATTCCTCAATCGTTAACGACTTGTTAACGCACTTGTCAAAATCCTGTTTAAAGTCTGGATACTTTGCATACACGTGATGCAGACGTTCAGGATATTTGTTGCTTATGTGCCAAGTGCACAAGTTGTGTCGAGTGTCTGGGAAGACGGTAGCAATAGCCTTCTTCATTGCCAAATCTTGATCAGTGATGATAACTTTGGGTGCTTTGAAGTTCATTACTTCCAGCCATGCCCTAAACAACCATACAAAAGAACCCTCGCTCTCGTCCCTTAACAAGGCGAACCCGAACAGGATGGAGTGATAATGATGATTGACGCCCGAAGGACCGTCGACCCAAAAAATTATGCTAACTCGATGCTCGTGGTCAAGTTTATAATCGAAGGTAAAATGCGGATCCTCCATTTTCATTCGTTTCAATAGGCTCATTGTGGATTGAGCATCATTGAGGTCATACACGGCTCGTCTTTGGGTTCAGACAGCGTTACGAACGTCAGTCGTGTTAAAGTTTAGATTTTGAATTCCCCCAGCCTGTTCGGCAAGAACATTAATCATGTCGGTAGGTCCTAGCCGCGCATTGCTCATTGTTTGAATCAGGCTCCTTGCAACCTTACCCATCTTCTTGTGTTGATGCATCTGACTCACCTTAGAAGAGGTTACTAACGGGTGATTGTGTGCCAGTTCCAGGCAAGTAATAAGCCAATGATTTTTCTTGAGTTTATGGCTTACGAACATCTTGACCTGGCAATTCTTGCGTGCAAAGCAGTCCCGTCTTCTACGCGAATATCCAATTTCGTCATCACTGTCATCATTGCCTACGCGTGTTTCATTTTGCAGTGGATTTCTACCCCTATGACACACATATAAGCGAGAGTATATTTTTTTGTTATTTTGTTATGTTGCTTGTTCTTGTATTCTTTATTCTAATGTCAAAATCAACCCTCAATGAATACGCTCGAAAACATTCTTCAGTTTCTTTCAATGTTTGAAATGTTCGTCCAATATACGGATCACTAGCATTTACAGGAGTGTTGGAGCTCGCCACGAAATCAGACATTGTGAAACAAGACCTATGTAGAAATAGATTACGCTTAACTATCAAATGACGTTTCTTGAAAAACCTTCATGAATAGACCAATTTAGGATGACAAATATACCAAACATAATCTCAAAAGTGCCTCCAATTATTAATTTATTGAACATATCAAATTAAAATTATTACAATAAATAGACATTTTCATCATGCCAAAACATAACAAAGATAATCTCCAAAATTTTGAATTTAACTTCCATAAATTTTTTGAAGTTAAGGAATTTCAAAAAAAAGAATTTAAGTATAATAAATTTGTTTGAAGTTAAAAAATTAATTTCTTGTACATCACAAATTAACTATAATGATAAATCCCAAAGAAAACTATATATTCAAAAAAAAAACATATATATTAGCAAGTGTTCACAATTCACAAACTTACCTTACTTGAGAGAAGTTTGAAGCAAGTGTTACTCGAAACTTGAAGGGCGTTGGCAATGGATGCAAGTGAATCTCAAGGAGATGAAAATGCTAAAAGAGTTGAGAAGTAGGGACTTTTGGGTATAGGTGCAATACTGTCTGCGATACTGTATGACGGACAGTCCTGACGTGTGCAGAAATAAACGTACAGAAATTAAGCGCCGTGTGTCAGTCAAAAAGTCATTCGCCACACAATGTCGCGGACGACTTTTTGACCGGCACTTGTCAGGACAAAAAAGTTGTTTGCTACACTGTGCAGCCGGAGGGATGGGAGGGGCAATCTGGTAAAAAATCAATATCCGCAATACAGTCTCACGGACGTTTGACAGGTTTTTCACAAAAAAAATCTGGGCTGTTCGCGGGATGGACGGCTAGATCGCGCTAGCAAAATCTTCTATTTTGCTAGCGCTATCAACATATATATATATATATATATATATATATATATATATATATATATATATATATATATATATATATATATATATATATATCTTGTTATTTGTATTTGACATATAAATATGAGCTTTTAAAGTTTTCCATAAAAACTCATAAAAAGTTTTTCATAACATTCTTTGTATTCGACATATAAATATAAGCTTTTAATTAGCCGTTATTGATCTCGTGTGCAACACACGAAATTAATACTAATATTGTAGTGAGAGTGCTGGTCTGTATGTCCCCTTTCGGGGGAATCTTTGTTCAATTATACTTTGTTTGTGTTTCCACTTGCAAATATTTTGTTGGTATTGTCTTGTTTTCGGGTGCAGGTGGGAAGAATGAAACAAGCCATCCCTGGCCTTTTTGAATCAAGATCATGTCTTAAATAAGATAAGATATATGGTGAAACCATATAGTAATAAGCACACATGAAGTCATCACATTCAACGCACCCCCTCCTTCTACTTGACATTTTCAACCAAATAATAAAGGCTGACATGATAATACTTTGCTTGCTTTTCTTCCCCTCCGTCTTCACTTTTTTTCATAACTAGTACTAGTACTAGTACTAGTATTCTTCATTCTAGCAAAGCTCCATCCACCTGCAACGTAAAGAACCACCTCAGATTGCAATCCACAACTCCCCAAACCCGAGATATTGTTCCTAGTTCTTGTGCTACAAATATTTTTTATCAACACCACTTATTTATTTAGAGTTTATAGGTCAAAATTAGAATTAACCAAGAGATTGAAAGCTGCACTTCACTCTCTATCCATGGTTTTGCCATTTCTAGCGACAATTCGATTGTTGACAACTAATTTTATATATTCGAACGATAAAAAGTGGAGCGCAGATGTCGATCCCCCGAAAAATCCAAAACAGGGGCACCCCACTTTTCATAAGAACCCACATAGCTTCGGTGACAATTCTAATGTACTTTAGCTGACTCGAACATCTCACATTCTGTGTGTTAAAATGTGATAAAAATATGGCAAAAAAAATATGAAGCGACCTTCGCATACAAAAAAAATTGAAATACTGATATGAGCATACTGATATAGGCTTTAGAGGAGGCGATAGAGGCCTTGTAGAACTCTACTACTAGAAGGAGAGTCCTAACACAGTTCTAATACGTCGAAAGCTTATCGGGGGAGAGTCCTGGAAAGGGGAGGAGTCTGGGAGCAGTCTATATGAAGAAAAAGGCCTCAGGTACACAGACAGGTTCACACGCAAGCACCCAGTGCATTTTTTGCTATTCAGAGCTCTATCCTAGTAGCGAGATTCTGACTTTAGCATCAGAGCATCCTCCACCAGAACATTCCCGGTGGTCACTACGTGTTCTATTTTGCAGGTCCATTTCCCAGCCGTGGTTCCCTATCAATATTCTAGCAGCAACATTTTAGCGCCATCCGTGGGACCGACAGGGAACATGGCGAGGAAATCATCTTCAGACACTCCTGCAACCAGTTGCTCCATCCAAAATCGGCGAGCAAGATCAAGTGGCTTCCGCCGAAGAGGGCGGCAACCAACACCATTCCAGTAACGACTGGATCAATGTGACCTCAGTCACCCCGAATACGACTGACAGTTCACAGGGAACTCGTTCCCCGACGAGTTCCCTTTTAAAAAGAGGGGACTTGCGCCATCGCCTGACCTGAAAGCTGTTTAACACTCCGAACACATATCTGACTAGAGAAGTCCACGAACTTAGGGTCGTTGTAACTCCCTTACAGAAAAAGCTTGAAGAGGTAGCCCCGACGATTTTTACTAACCATGCGCGTCTAGATCCCAGCGACCTTCATCTTAGACTGACCTCAAGGTCGGACTATAGTCGAAGGCATGAATCAGAGACTGATCCTAGCTATCAGCCAGAACAAGAAACTGGTAAACATGTCACCAGAAGTGGCTCATGCTTCCGACGCGAGACATCAATGGAGGACAGCACGAATTCACCCCCTGTCATGGGTGGCAAGATTTGAGATCGATGCGGCATGGACCAAAGGCATTGTCCCCAAGGACGAGTTCATGCCTTCAAACGAAAAGTGCGTCTCCAAGGGCGAACTTCTCACTAGACCATCTCTGGGCCCCGCCCGGAGGAATTCACTCCCCCAAGGGAAGACTCTGGATACCCTCTGTCCAAAGAAATTGAGAAAGTAAAGCTTCCTCCTAAATTTTGGATGCCACAGTGCGATCTATATGATGGGAGCGGAGACCCTGGAGAGCACGTCTACCAATTTTAAACAAATATGTTACTCCTCCAAGTCTCAAATGTCGTCATGTGTCGAGCTTTCCCAACCACTTTGAGGGAGGCAACACACATGTGGTTTAAGTCTCTATGACCCAGGTCCATCTGTTCCTTCGCCCAGCTGTCTGACCTGTTTCAGAAACATTTTGTGAGCAGCCAAACTCGGAGGAAGAATTTAGCAAGTCTCCTCAACGTGGTCCAATAAAGGAACGAATCCTTGTCGCAATATTTGGGACGCTTCAATGCAACGACATTGGAAATAGATAACCTGGATGAGTCAGTAAAGTACACGGCTTTTATGCGCGGGCTTCGCCCTACATCCAAGTTCGTATTTGCGGTAAATAAGAGCCCTCCTGGAAACATGAGCGCCTTGTTGGATAAAGCCAACAAGTACATCCAGGCCGAAGAGTACTTGGAAACCCTCAAAGAACACCGAGGGGACAATGGGCAAGAGCAAGAAAAAGAACTCAAGAGGATAGTCCAAGAGGTGGACAGGCTTCCAAGCATTCTAGAAGGGACGAGAGGCGCCCCAAAGAGATGTTAGACATGAAGAATCTGACGCCATTGACTGCCAGACCATCGCAGATTCTTCATGAGATAAAGGATAAACAAATCTTAGAAAAACCAGACAAGATGAGGTCGGCGCCTAGTAAGAGAGATAAAAATTTGTGGTGTCGTTACCACAACGACCATGGCCATACTACCGATAATTGCGAATCGCTCAAGCATGCAATAAAGGCTCTCATCAAATGCGGACACTTGCGAGGGTATATCAATCGAAGAAATAAAAAGAGGGAAGCAGCTCCCTTAGCAGAAAGGGAAGAAGTGCAGGAAAATGCGGGGGTCATCAATACTATCTATGAAGGAATCGCCGCAGGAGGCTCGTCCGGGCAGGGACGAAAAGCTTACGCAAGAGAAGTCTTCACAACTGTAGGCCCGTCGACTAAAAAGCAAAAGATAGAACCGACCCCGACAATATCCTTCTCTGACGACGATGTGGGAGACACAAGAATACCTCATGAAGACCCCCTGGTGGTTACCCTTCGAGTGGGAAACTTCGACATGAAGAGAATCCTCGTTGATAATGGGAGCTCAGCGGAGGTGCTTTTTTATGAGGCATTTCAAAAAATGAACATTCCACCCGACCGCTTACGGAAGATAGATACGCCTCTATACGACTTTTCTAACCACCCTGTTGTCTGCGAGGGAATTATTGCGCTACCAGTAACAGTGGGTGCCCCTCCAACCCAAGCCAAGCTAATGCTAGATTTCGTGGTAGTACGCGTTCCTTGGGCCTATAATGCAATTCTAGGCGAACAACATTAAACCAATTAAGGGCGGTGGTATCAACATACCACATGAAAATGAAATTCCCCACAGAGAATGGAGTTGGGGAAGTAAAGGGAGACCAGGTGGTGGCTCGGCAGTGCTACGTGGTGTCGCCAATGCCATGATTGAAGACAGAGACCAAGGTCAAGAGAGGCAAGCCCGTCGAAGATCTTATTGATATCGAGTTATATCCAGGAAACCAAGAAAAGACAGTAAGAGTGGGAACGGTTTGTCTGAAGACCTCAAGCTCAAGCTTGTAGACCTATGGTGAAGCTACTCAGACATCTTCGCTTGGACCGCATCCGACATGCCCGGGATTGATCCGGAAGTGATTACCCATCGACTGAATGTCGACCCGTTCAGGAAGCCAGTGAAACAAAAGAAGAGGACGTTCACTCCAGAACGACAAGTAAAGATTGAGGAAGAAGTAGACAAGTTGTTGGCAGCCGGATTCATTGAGGAGATATCATACCCCGAGTGGATAGCCAATGTGGTGATGGTACCCAAGTCGAGCGACCGTTGGCGCATATGCATCGACTTCAATGACCTTAACAAGGCATGCCCAAAAGACAGTTACCCGCTACCATGAATCGATATCTTAATCGATGCAAGTTCGGGTCATGAGCTATTGAGTTTCATGGATGCGTACTCCAATTACAACCAGATCAAGATGTGCGTAGACAACATCCCCAAGACTTCCTTTATTACAGAAAGAGGGTTATATTGCTACAAAGTCATGTCGTTCGGACTCAAGAATGCGGGTGCAACTTATCAGCGCCTCGTTAACATGATCTTTCGAGATTCAATTGGGAAAAGTATGGAGGTATACGTGGACGACATGCTGGTAAAGAGTGTAAAAGCCTGGGCTCATGTGAAAGACCTCAAAGAAACCTTTGATATCCTGAGGGCTTACAACATGAAGCTAAACCCACTCAAGTGTGCGTTTGGCGTAGCATTAGGAAAATTCTTAGGTTTTATGGTGTCTCAGCGGGGTATCGAAGCCAACCCAAAAAAGATAGGCGATATTCTTGCCATGAAATCGCCTAAGACGATCAAGCAGGTTCAGGAGTTGACGGGAATAGTGGCTGCTTTAGGAAGATTCATGTCCAAATCAGTAGATTCATGCTGCGAAAGATTTCGAGTGGACAGAAGAATGCCAAAAGTCGTTCGAGGAATTGAAGCTTTACCTATCGTCTCTGCCACTCCTCACAAAACCAGTTACTGGGGAAGACTTATTCCTATACTTGTCGATCAGTGAAGTAGCGGTTAGCACGGTTTTAATCCGGGAAGAAGAAGGCAAGCAAAGACTTGTTTATTACATAAGCAAGGTCTTAGAAGATGTGGAGACGAGATACCCTCAAAATATACAAAGTGGCCCTCACCCTTGTCATCTCAGCGAGAAAGCTGAGACCATACTTCCAATCACACACCGTTGTCGTATTGACTGATCAACCTTTGGAGAAAGTTCTCAAAAGTCCTGACGCGCCGGGAAGATTGATGAACTGATCAGTGGAACTGGGGGAATTTGATATTAAGTACAAACCCCGTACAGCAATTAAGGCTCAAGCCTTATCAAATTTTGTTGTTGAGTGCACAATACCAGATGACACCCCGCAGTTAATTCTTTCAGAAGTTTTGGATCCTTGGCTCCTTTATGTCGATGGCTCTTCTAAGGTAGGGAGTAGCGGAGCTGGGCTTATACTTATCAGCCCCGAGAAATTCATGATAGAATATGCCCTCCGCTTCAACTTCCAGGCATCAAATAATGAAGCTGACTACGAGCACTATTAGCAGGAATAAGGTTGGCACACTCTAAAAGTCGACTCTTTATTCGTCCATAGCGATTCTCAGTTGATTGTGAATCATATTTTGGGAGAGTATGGAGCGAAAGATGATAGAATGGCCCAGTATCTCCAAGCCGTGAAGATAGAAGCCGCAAGGTTTAAAAATTTTGCCATCCGCCACATACCGAGAGAACAAAATGCCCAAGCAGATTCACTCTCTAGACTAACTTCCGCAGACATTTTGGAGTTTTCCTGGGCGATATATATCGAGTTCCTCCAAGAAAGAAGTATTCAGCTCTCAAAGGAAGTTGAAGAAGTAGAATATGAACCTTGCTGGATGGATCCAATTATTCAGTACCTCGTCTCGGGAAAGTTACCTTTAGAGCGAAGTGAAGCACACAATTTACGTGCTAAAGCTGCTCGGTTTGTTCTGGTGGATGGGGTGCTATACAAGAAGTCCTTTAGCTTACCGTACCTTAAGTGCCTAAGCCCTAAAGAGGCAGACTATGCGTTGCAAGAGGTTCATGAAGGTATTTGCGGACAACACTTGGGCGGAAGAAACCTGGCACATAAGATCTTGAGGCAGGGCTATTACTGGCCAGGAATGCAGAAAGACGCGATTAAATTTGCAAAAAAGTATGACCGGTGTCAAAAGTTTGCCCCACTCACGCACACACCGGCGGTGCCCCTTAGTATCTTAACTTCCCCAATCCCATTCGCAATGTGGGGAATGGATATCTTAGGCCCTTTTCCGATGGCTACTGGCCAACGACGCTTTGTGATAGTCGCCATTGACTACTTCACAAAGTGGACCGAGGCCGAAGCGTTGGCCACCATAACGGCATCAAAATGCGAAGAGTTTTTCTGGAAGAACGTTGTCTGCCGCTTTGGAGTTCCAAAGATCCTGATCACCGATAATGGGAAGCAGTTCGACAATTCTAACTTTCGAAGCTTTTGTGAAGGTCTCTCTATTGGTCTCCGTTTTACATCGGTCGCTCATCCCCAATCCAATGGACAGACAGAGAACATGAATCGCTCCATCCTTCAAGGGTTGAAAAGAAAGCTGGATGATGCTAAGGGGGCATGGGTTGATGAGCTCCCTAAGGTACTTTGGGCATACCGCACAACACCCCATTCTGTCACGGGAGAGACACCATTTTTACTGTGTTTCGGGACAGAGGCGCTGCTGCCCTTAGAAGTGGGCCTCCCCACAGTTCGAGTGTTGCAGTTTGCGGAGGCAGAAAACGAGGAGAATCTTAGAGGAAATCTGGATCTATTAGATGATGTGCGAGCCCAAGCTCTAGATCGAATGATTTCAACTAAACGGCGAGTTGCGCGATATTATAATCGAAGGGTTCGAATGAAGATATTTAGAGTTGGCGATCTAGTCCTCAGAAAGTTAGAGGTTTTCGATCCAAAGGCTGCTGTCGGGAAGTTGTCGCCAAACTGGGAAGGACCTTACAAGGTATCAAAGGTGCTTAGGCCAGGAGCTTATTCACTGGAAACGCTCTTTGGAGAAGCAATCCCGCGAACGTGGAATGCTGAAAACTTGCGACAATACTACCAGTAGAGTCTTGTATCTGTCACAAGACATTTCCTTTCTTTTGGATAATATAGATGAGTTATTTCCTTTGTAATGAGAATCTCTTCAGTATGAAATATATCATTTCGTTTATCCAAGCTTAAAATCTTTAACATTGTGCGAAAGAGTTATTTTCCACGACCGCACAACAATGTTGATTCTCGCTTAGATAACGATGTTCATGTTCCCAAGAACATCATGCCTTCAATACCCGAGCAGACTGCCCGAGCAGGTTTGCCCGTACAGGTAAAACCATGAATGTTGCTCAAGCAAAAGTATCACCCAATGTGATAGGGTTAGACACAAGTCTTACCTGACACGGTCTAGCTTTAGTTCTAGCCCAAGAAATGGCAAAACCAAGTGGGAATTCGTCGCCCTACCCTGTTTTGTTAATTCAAAGCTTGGCCGAGCGAGAGTGCGAGGCTTCTTTGCCATCCCTTAGCTGACGATAAGGGTTCACGTCAAAGTAAAACGCAAGCATGATGTGGTCAGCTCAAGCTAAAGAATACACACTTGCACAAAACAAACACTTAGCACATGCAACAGCTTGCATGCACAGCTCTGTGTCCTCTCTCTAGAGAGACTAACGTGGGGCACAGCCCCTAGTGGATCCCGAGATCCCATAATTCATCTTCCCAAAGTTCCAAGGCTAAAGCTCCCAAGATCTTAGGTCCGAGCACATGGAGTAGCAAAATATGATTACTTTTACAAGCGGATGAAGAATCCCTTACAAATTTGACGTGTGTCTCAAGACAATGCAAGACGAGAAGAGATTCAACACATTATTACGAAGATAAAATCCATCAAATGGTAAACCAATGTATATCAAATTGTAAGCCTCTGGGGCAATAAGAGTACTGGGGGCACATCAAGTAGCAATTACAAAACAGGGGAATACATATAAATGGTCCTAAGATGGGGGAGCATTCCCAGGAAAAATAGCATCTCCAGCTTCGGGAGGTGCGGCTGTCTCCCCCGATGGTGACTCAAAGGTAGGCACCACGATATCGTCCAAGAAAAGGCTAGGGTACTTGGCCATCGTCAGCTCCTTGGCTTTCTGGAAGCCCTCCTGGAAGATGGAGAGTCCATCTTCTGTCCGCTTCCGCAGCCATTCTTCACCGGCTGTACCATCAAGGAATGCCTGGATGGCCTTGTTCCCGACCTCAACCTTCTCATGCCGTAGCTTCTTGCACCTTTTCTCCAGGCGACCGAGCTTGGTAAGCAGTTCAGCATTCTCCGCCTTCAGGTTTTTGACCTCCTTATCCAGCTTGTCAGCCTTGCCTTCGGCTGCTCTCTTGTCAGTCTCAGCGGTGCGGGCAACGTCCATCGCCATTGCAAATCTATCCTGCATCTGGCTGCTGTAGCAGTATGCCTGAAAAGAGAAGAAAGATGAAGACAATGATATGGAAGAACTTAATTGAAAGCTCAAAGAGAATGAAGTAAGTCAAATTACGTTGTAAGCAGCTTGGACGTGCGCCATAGCAAAGGCCTCATGAGGCTGGTTTTCCAAGATAAGTTTATCACTTGGCAGTACCCCGTGAGCTAAGTGCTGAGCAGAGACATGCCAGCTTGGCATTCCCGAGTCGCCCCTCTTAATGGTCCATCTGGGGCAAAAAATTGGATCCTTTTCGACAGGAAGATGCTCAACCACAAGAGGAGGCACTGAAGGAGTCGGAGCGCGGGCCCTTTTTACCAAAGGAGAAGAACCTTCTCCTGTACCTTCCTTCCTTTTCCCCTTAAAAGCCTTTTGGAGCAGACCCAAAAAATCACCTTTCGCACCAACTCCTTTGCCAGCCATTTCTGAAAAAAAAAAGAACAAGGTTAGGTCACATGTTTACAAATATAAAGGAAAGAAATATATAAACATGGCTTTAGACTCTACCTAGACTTGAAGTCCTAGAAGATGACGTTCCTATCGCCAGCCCTTGAGTCTTAGGCCCCAAAACAAGTTGAGGCTCTACGACCGGAGTGGGAGGAACCGGCATAGCGAGGGCAGGAGGAATGAGCCCCGCATGTCGCATCTCTTGATCTGAAAGGGGCTCGTCAATACTGAGGACACCCCTTCTCTCTATATGATCAATCAGCTTTTTTATGGTAGCGTTGGGAGCCAGGGAACCTTTCTTTTCATAGTCTTTACAGAAACCGTTCCACTTTCTTGGGAACTCCCATTTGCCGCTTGGCCGCTGAATGAAGAAGTACCGGGAGTGCCAACCATTGTTGGATTTAGGACCCCCCTTTATCACTCGGATTCAGTTGTGAATATAGTACCAACCAACACTGTTGGCAACGTTCTTTATAAAACATACTTCAAGGTATAGCTCATAAAGTCATCAACCGTCACTGGATACCCTGAAGTTTGCACCAGGTAGATCAAACCAACGAGTTTTCTCCACCCGTTGGGCACAAGTTGACCTGGCGCCATTTTATAGTGGTTGAAGAAGGCGACAGCAAAGGGGTGCATTGGGACCCTATTGCCGGATCTAATCTGACCTTCGTAGACACTTGTTTCCAAGTCCCTACCATAATTGGCAGGCTCTTGGAGCGCAGGAACCCGAGCAGAGAAGGGAGGAGGCAAAGGAATTTCTTCCAAAAGCTCAACTATGCTATCTTTTGTCATCTTGTTCCTCTGTCATCTGCGGAGAACCAAGTGTCTTCATCAAACTTATCTTCGGCTTCATCCTTGATTTCCCCAAGAGCATCTCTACGGGAAAATGAAGTGCTGACTTGGGGAGTAGAAGTTTCTACTTGACTTCTATGAGTTGAAGTACCTACTTGTGAAGACCTACTTTCTGAAGTTCCTAAATCATTTTCTGTGGAACTACTCGAAGTTGACGAAGAACTACTCGAGGGTGTTGAAGACATGTTCTAAACAGAATCTACGATATTTAGAGCTACTAAAGAAAAATAGATATGCGCCGAGCAAGAAGAAAAGGAGAGGAACTTACTTGTTAGAGTTGAGCCGAACAGATTGAGAGTGAGTAGTAGGGGCAAATGAAGCGAGGAGCCCAAATATATAGAGGGTTGGTAAAATAACCGCCCCTGCAAAGGTAGCAACATTAAGACACATGTCTTGCGCGATTCCCAGAGCATTAAATTTCAAATTTTAAAAAGTAACCGCCTTAGTTTTGGCGGCTAAAGGACCGTTACACCTGCATGCTTCTCTGACACGTGGCAAGATAGCAATTGGACCGTCTTGAATAAACTGCCCGAGCAGAGTTCCCGAACAGACTCCCTAAAGCAGAGTTCCCAAACAGATTGCCCGAGATTGCCCGAGCAGAACCATTTGATGCCCAAGCACAGATGGTAAGTATGCCCGAGCAGAACCATCTTCTTGCCCAAGCACAGATGGTAAATATGCCTGAGCAGATTGCCCGAGCAGAACCATCTTCATGCCCAAGCACAGATGGTAAATATGCCCGAGCAGAAAGCCCGAGCAGAACCATCTTCATGCCCAAGCACAGATGGTAAGTATGCCTGAGCAGAACCATCTTCATGTGCAAGCACAGATGGTAAATATGCCCGAGCAGAGAGCCCGAGCAGAACCATCTTCATACCCAAGCACGAATGTTAAATATGCCCGAGCAGAACCATCTTCATGCCCAAGCACAGATGGTAAGTATGCCCGAGCAGAACTTTACTAGTCCCAAGCGTAAGGAAATAATGCCCGAGGAGAGTTCCCAAACAGACTGCCAGAACTGACTGCCCGAGCAGACTGCCAGAACTGATAGCCCGAGCAGACAGCTCGATTGCAGTGCCCGTGCAGAAGTTTCCTCAAGTCGAGCACAAAGGGTCATGCCCCGAGCAAGTCTCCCCACCAGACCTCCCGACCAGGGACCAGGGCTCCCAAGCAGGTCTCCCAGAAGGTCTCCCGACCAGACGTCCCGGCCAGAGCTCCCGAGCAGATTTCCTGATGCACATTTCTTCAAGTATGACATCCTGAAGATCCCCTTTGAGTAATGGACAGGGAAAATTCGTAATTGAGTTGCCTTTGGATGGTCCTTACACCATATGCTTTTGGCTGTTCTCTGGGAAGAACCGTCAGAAGCAGGGGACATTATGATATAGCTAAATGTATCCACCTTACTAAATGGTGACACGTGGCGTGGTTGACCCCGAATCACTTTGGGGTCTGTATCAGATAGGCTCTAGAGGAGGTGATAGAGGCCTTGTAGGACTCTACTACTGGAAGGAGAGTCCTAACGCAGTTCTAATACGTCGAAGGCCTATCGAGAGAGAGTCCTAGAAAAGGGAGGAGTCTGGGAGCAGTCTATATGAAGAGAAAGGCCTCAGGTACACAGACAAGTTCACACACAAGCACCCAGTGCATTTTCTGCTATTCAGAGCTCTACCCTAGTAGCGAGATTCTGACTTTAGCATCGGAGCATCCTCCACCGGAACATCCCCGGTGGTCACTCCGTGTTCTATTTTGCAGGTCCATTTCCCAGCCGTGGTTCCCGATCAATATTCTAGCAGCAACACATACCTATAGATAATAGCAGATCAGTGGAGAAGAGACAAAACAAGTGGCGATCAAATCGCTGTCGCTGCTGCTGCTGCTGCTGTGACCGCCATCGTGCCCCTCGCCGTGCTCCTTCTTCATCGTCTTCTTCTCGCCCTTGTCGCCCTGATGCTCACCTCCACCGCCTCTGATCCCATGGATCTTCTCCATCAACCCGCCCTTGTGCCCCTCCTCCTTGTGCCCGCCACCATAGCCCCCCTCCTTGTGCTCGCCACTGTAGCCCCCAAGCCCTTTTTTGTGCTCAGGCTTGTGCTCGCCTTGCTTGTCGCCCTCCTTCTTACCTCCGATGTAGAGGGTCTCGCTTATCTTGTTCATGATCCCTGCCATTTTCCTTTCTCTCTTGCGGTCTCTCAAACTTTGTGTGGTGAAAGATGATGGATTTGTAGCTAGAAGCTTGCCGATTTATAGGGTCTATGGGGAGAAAGGGTGAGAGAGAAGATACTCTCTTATCCGATGATTGTGGGTTTTGATATTTTTTTATTGATACGGTTTTGCCACGTGTACGCGGCATCGAGGGCCCGAGGCATGTCGGCATGTAGGACACGTACTAAAATAAGGAGTTTCAACTAGATGCCCTGTTTGAGTATTTAAACCGTTGATTCCGATATGATTAATCCGTCTATTTTTAAATCGATCTAAAAATTAATAGGTTTAGTTTTTTTTTTCTCAAACTGTACATTTGATTCAATCACTTCGGTTTGAATTTTTTTGAAAGCGCATAAACCGAACCAACCGTATATAATATAACATATTTATATTTTACATAATCCTAATTATTTTTTACTAACCGAGTTATCTAACCACTCATATAAAATGGGATAAACCTTATATTCCTTGACGTAAAACATATTTTTCACTCGCCGTCTACATCTCACTAAGTGTTATTACTTATAATAAAAAAATAGTTTTTTTTAAAACTTATTAGCACGTTTAAGTTATTAATTTTTGGGCTTGAACTTGCCCAAAATTGAATTTGGTCCAAATCGATTAAACTGTCAAAACCGATCCGTTCAACCCACAGAAACTGAATCGTTCAACCACAGTTCGATTTTTTTTCTCCGAACTGAGGTTGATCGGTTCGGCGTTGTATTCAGCCTCCAAATCGAACCCTGCTCACCCCTAGATGCCCCTTTGCAGTTTTTCAACTCGATGCCTTGCGACGTGATCCCGCACACGTACTCGCATGCATCGAAGCAGCACCGAATCCGGCCTATGTACCTAAATCAGAATTTTCAGATCAGGAACGTGGCCTTCTCTTGCACGCTCCACATTTTTTAACTCGATGCCCTGCAACGTGATCCCGCACACGCACTCGCATGCATCGAAGCAGCAGTGAATCCGGTCTATGTACGTAAATCAGAATTTTCAGATCATGAACGTGGCCTTCTCTTGCACGCTCCACATTTTTTTGAAATTTTTTTAGTAAGATAACGATAGAAATGACGTGTTATAACGGACACACGTGATCTAATTAGATAAAAGTGAGTCCCGAAGGTTAAGATGTTATTTTCTTTACTTTTATTACGTTTGTTACGTCATGTTATATCTATCACTATGTAACTAAAGTTTTTTGTTATAATTGTTCTTTTTTTTTCGTTTATTTGACTTAGTTGGACTTTTAACCAACCGGCCCTTCTATTCACCAGTGCCATGTTGCATTCCGAATTGAAAATTTGCACACCAAACCTTCTTTTCTTTATTTAAATTGAGCCTTCTTTTCTTTATTTAAATTGAGTGCATTCAATAATATCATTTCAGGCTAATTGAAATGCTGTGAATATTCTAAAAGGTTACATGCAACAACTCCATTTAATTCTTTTGCTAGTGGTCTGGCTACTTGGGATGCAGGTGCCATACAATTTTCCATCTAACTCAACAACAGGAAATGGGGACATCCAATAAAATTGGAGCATAACAAGTAATAGAAATCTGGAGTGTGCAAGGATGACACGCACAAATCGAAAAATGGAAAAAACCTAGTGCACAAAACTTATTATCAAAAGTGCGGCTAGGGGCTTAATGTTAGCGAAGGTCACAGGAAGAGAAGAGAGACCAAGATTCTTGAATTCAAAAAAAACACGAAAAGAGGCAAAGAAACACACGAGTTGGCCTGGCAAACGGAGTACTCTTTGATACCATGATAAAAAAAAAAAACGTGGAGAGAAAGATAATTATAATAGTGAGATGGTAAAGCTAAGTACAGCGAAGCCAATTTATAGGCACGGGAAAACTGTCATACAAGAAACCGAAGAGAGTGTCCAAGAAAAACTAGAGAGCTATACAATATTTTAGACATAGGATGATACAGACTAGGCAATGGACATATTAATACATCATTATCCG